>JAQIVE010000036.1:0-68122 GCA_034698285.1 Sminthurinus bimaculatus
CAAAACATTTTTAACGCCGTGAAACTTTGCAATACCCGACATTAGTTTTGTTTTCGGATCAGCCGCAAACTAACAGGTAGGATTTTTCAAGTCTAATATCCGGATTGACGTAAAACGGATTCTGAAAGTCGACTCAAAAACCTGAAAATCACGGATTTTCAAAGTATTTACTGAGGTACCTCTTTTTTACAATACAATGGTAAGAAAACTAGACCATTTGTCATTTATATGTATTTGCTAATTATTTTTGAACAGGATTCTGCAAAAATTTAAGGAATCGAAGGGAAACTAACGACATTTGTCTCAGTTGTGGGACAAAAATCGTTTGACTAACTTGTTTTTGGCGGTTGTAACTTGGCCAGGGCCAAATTGGTCAATTAGAGCTCGTTGTTGATGCTCTTTTTGAGCTAAATTTGCTGCATGGAATTACGTTTTTGTTGTATGCTGAAGGGTATTTAAAGCCAGTTTGCTATAGCGAGTTTTCGCTGTAGCCTAATAAATATGTTATGTCGCGCAACAAGTAAGAAGACCCATCAAATTGAAAGGCTATTTTTCTGCATGTTCGACCAAAAAGTTTTATAGAAAATGAAAAATATTTTTTTGAACATTCAACGGCAAATTTGAAACATGCTGTAAATTTTTCAGTGTGTATTTTCAGTGTGAACAGACTTAGACTTTTGTATAAACTACGATTATGGTGGTTAATTTTGATTTTGAAGGTGTGCCGTGAAATGGCATTCTTCCACATCTATCTAATATCTACAAGTAACATTTATTCACTGACAGAAATGGATGCTAATTTTGTAATACTTCTCCATGGTTGACGGTGTCTTTTTGCTTATAAACCTATAATATTGCTCTTCAAAAGGTTTTGTATCGCAAGTATTGTATTTATAACTCCGCTCACCTACTCTCACATATATGTGTATGTAATTCGTGAAGATTAAACATGTATGTTTTTAATCACGTATAACACGAGAATGTGTACAAGAAGAAGCTTTTCTGTCCTGAATAAAGCGTTTTCGTTTTCATTCGCACTCCCTCACACGCAAAATTTGTAGCTCTCACTCTCAATGGAATTTAACTTTTCAATCGTCGTTGAGCGAAACGTAAACTTAAGGCTCGTCTTTTTTCTGTCCTAAAAATGAAAATTTTTAAGAATTATTATAAAGATAGTAAAAGGTTCGATTCACTATTTTTATTACTGTTGGAATAATGCTATGTGTCGTTGGCGTATAGAATACAAAGCGGCATTAGCCTGGTGTATCTACAGCATAGACCGTTGCCGTTTTGTATTCTACGCTGAAGGTGTGCATTTTCAGTGCAAATAATTACAGATCAGGATGAAAACGAGTAGGAAAACGTATGCTTGATGCTTGATAAGAGAATAGTAAAGTATCTAAGAGAGAAGAGAGGAATATTATTTAATTAAATATTAGTATTCATGTATCATCGTCATTCGTCGATATAATAAGCTATAGTTCTAGTTAATTGCAGACATCTAGGTGGCTAACAAATGATAATAAAATCATATGGCACTTGCTAGAGAAAAGGAAGATGATGTATTCATTTTTATTAAAATGACAATCACGTTCAATGAATTTAATATCAATTTTTCGTATTGTATTATGTGTAGTGTGACATTTTTTTACTTATACAACTTAAGTCTAATACCATGTTTCGTAGTTCCTTTAAATTCTAAAATGCGATAAAATTTTGATCGAGACTCTCTATACATTCTGGTTTCTGATGGAAATGAACGGGGAAATATGTATACATTTGACTATCCTAGTCAATTAATTGTGGAGTAAAAATGACCGCGATACAGTCACGGGCACATAATGTATGCATTCTTGTATCATCAAAGATCGTGTGTGTAATAATTAGACGTGAACACTGTATGTGTAAATAGAAAAAAAACTATAGGCATGAAGATAAATTATGAGGTACATCATACACTGACCCGTTTTTTTCTTTCTTTTAAGCTTTTGCTTCTTCTTCTTTGTCTTGATCTTCCGTCTACCAAATTCAGTTGCCCTACTTTTGCAGTATAATACGAACTAGGAACAATAAAATATTTATGACTTAAATGCATACAATTAGCATTAGCACGAAATTAAATAGAAATCAAAAAAATTAGAATTATATAGTGTGTTATCCTAACACATTTTGATACTACTGTTTAAACTTTGACTATTATTGCTCTTCTTGGGTGCATAGTGCATCTATGCAAATGAGCTGTTACTTTACTACTGTTTGCTTTGTCTTGCATGTGTAAGTTTACTGCTTTTCTGAAATTACATACAATTTGAAAATGATGAGGATGAAAGAGAGTGAGGAGTCAGGAGTAGTCAATGTGGTGTAAAATTTTACACAAAACGTCTCATACAAACGTGAACCGTATGCATAAATGTTTATTATCAGCAGGTCTTACGTAGAGTTTTTTATTTAATTTCTCCTCAAACAATAATGATAATAATAATACATGTACCTATGTGCAATGTGTATGTTGTATCGTGAATGAATTAACTCCTGATTATGCCAAGCAGGTATACAAACATGTAAGAGTGTGCCCACTTTCTCAGAGTTCCTGGGCAAATTGAGTCAATCGGAAGTTGATGAATTATATGTGTACAATTAAAAAATATGGTGATATAAAGATAATGAAGGCGAAATAAGTGAAACATTTGAATTTTGAATAGGGAATTGTTCATCAAGATGATTCACAGTATATTGTACTGTAGGATTTTTAAAATATGTGCAAATAAATCTCATAATAGACCGATAGTGTTCCCTCTCTTTCGCTCTTATCGTGGCTCGTAAATTTCCGTAATTTCGCACGGTACAAAATTGTAGACTAAAAACGCCTTCACCCACGCTTCAAAACGATAAAAACTTCTTCTGCACTAGCACTCTCCATTCTTTCCTTTACTTAACCGTCATTTCATCTTAGTATCTTTAAGAAATTTAAACATATAAATAATATACGAATTTCAATGTAGTGTAATATATAAGTAAAGTACATCTACATCAATATTTGGTGTACATACATAGATGTGTTGCACCGTCTTCATTTAATTTAAAACTGTATTGAAATTTTTGTCGTATTTGTTCCCAATCTCTCGCAAAGGGAAGAAGCATGAAACTCTTTGTTCATTAGCAAGCTCGTCTTTCTTCCCTTTCCTTATTTGCACTTGTTCGATGTGCCTTCTTCTTCGTCATCTTCATACTGCATATATGTATGTTCAGAAAGGTGTAATATGTATAATCCATACTATACATGCTATGTGGAGTGGATCTGAGATTTTTTTTTGCACGTTTATTTTTCCTTTCGTTTCGCCCAATTCTCCATTCTTCATTTTCGTATTTGTCTTCATCATATGGAAGAAAATCGTGGAAAACATAATATGTACACACAGTAAGACAAATGTCTTTTTTCAAAACGTTTGGCACTGTAGTGTTGCATTCAATGTCTATTAACAAACGGAATCAAGTATATATTCAGTATTCAAGCAGTTGGTGAATAAATATTTTTTAAATAGAAATAGTTTTCTGATGACTCCTGTACACTGGTTTTTTTTAAAAAAAGCTTTACTACATGCATCTCTAGGTATGCAAATCTTGCGAAGTTGAGAATTTTCTTGAATTGTTTTAATTGGTGAAATACTTATGGAATAGTTAAGTATGTACATTTTTATCGTGATTATATTTGCTGTAGTGTAGTTTGAACAAAGAAAGTTATATTTGACGTAATCTGAAATAAGTGTTGTTCCAATGTAAAGTATAGTAAATGCAATTATTACTGTTCCGATGTAAGTACCTATATTTTTACGCCAAAAGTTGGAAAAATTTCACCTGATAATGAGGACTCCCTGCTGGACTTTAGCCGTATCTCTTGTGTATTTAGGGTGCGCTTTAAAACATTAAAATCTACATTTGATTCGATTTAGCTGGCTGACTGTCTCAGTTTGGCCATTCATCATCCCTGTCCACTCACAATTAGGAATTAGGTAGTTTTCTTGTCTGATGAATGTACAAGCATAATGTAGGTACAAATTGTCAGTTTATGCAAACTAATATTCATCACGGTAAAAGAAATCAAAAACTTGGAAACATAGCTTCAACAATAACATGCAAATTTTTGCACTCTTTTTTGTGCACCATACACTCGTGTCCCAATCAAAGTGAAATGAAAGGGAAACCTAAATGAAGAAGGATGTGTTTGATGCTTTTCTGATTCATTCGAATTGTTAATAATATAAAAGATAAGTAATAAGGTACAAAGTATTAATTATAGGACGGATAGTTCATGATTAATAAGATATGACATACGAGTATTAGGAGCATTAAAGAACATTCAGTGACCATTCTTCTGTATAATAAAGGGCGGTTGTCGGCTATTTTTTACGTGTCATCCTTTCTTCTTCATCGACGTTCGATTCCACCACCGCATGTATATTTATTTGAATGTCTCGTCTGTGGTCGTAACAATAAATAGCAATTCACCATCTATTCGTATAAATAAAACTCTAATATGAAATATATGCGTGTGAATGTCTATGATTGTATGCATGTATAGAATGTAGAGTACATATTCCCTTACGGTCTGCCATTTATCTGAATCTGCAAATCTTTATTGTTGGATCAATTGTTATTTAATATACAACAGGGTTTGATGTTTTGTGGCCATACGATGTACAAACACATTTAGCGTCGTTTCTTCGTTCATGAATTGTGTATCTATCTGTAATACAATAATATTGCATTTGTAATATTTGACGATAAATGACATTCTATGATGGAGAAAATTGAAAGTAATATTAATATGTAAAATCTACTATACAGACAGTGTAAAAATTAACAATGAAAAGTCTGTATTTGTCTACTTTTGGAATTATGAGAGTACAAAATATAAAAATGCGTACCTACGTACATTTGTCAACTTTATGAAGAATCGAAAGAATGAAAGAAGTCGAGCGTCGAGCTAGGCTAGGTAAAGAAAGGGAAAGGGAACATTTTTCCAAAGTAAAATCCGAGTATTCCGAGTCGACATTATCAACATCTCAAAATTACTACAATAACAAGAAAATTGATTCACACATTACAGCCATTAGCTATGTGTACAGTGCACAGATACAATCAACTGACGTTGTTTTGAATGGTGAATAGAAAAGCTGGTAGTTGACAATTCGATACTCATAGCTGTGGAAAGCAAGGTGTATTTTTTTACAAAGATTTGAGACATTTTTCTCGTCATCTTCTCCTAATTTTACTGTGAATATTTTCTTTTCTTCCTTTTCATCTGTACAAATTTAGATACTACACATTTGTAAATTCACAAAGTCAGTTGGTTTTATGTTACACTGTACACTATATCGATAGGGTGTCTTTTCCCTACGTCCACATAAATAGGTGCATGGGTATTTCATGCATAATCGTATAGGCAAAACAACAAGCTCTTATTTTTGTTTTTTTTAGGTTTGGCTTTTGAGTTTGATTCATTGCTGTCAAAACAATTTTGGTGGTGCATATTTTGTGCATAGACTATTTACTTATATGAAGTTCCATTCTGAAAAAGATAAGGTTCTGTAATATTACCCCCTATAAAATAAAAAAGTAAAGTTTCTGTTATCGACATTTGCCAATACGTTTTTTAAGGTTTTGGTTTAATGCCTCAACCATATCAGACGCCAGTGGTAAAAACCGACCTATTCAAAATTCAATTTTTTATTTTTATATTATATTTTAGACTTCAATTTTTATCGTTTTTCTAAACGACACTATTACAATTTTGAAGGCTGTCTATGTTTGCCAAGCATAATAGAAGCGTACCCCTTTCAATTTCATAAATTTTCATATGGGTATAAACCTAAATATGTTGGAAGGGTTGGACTTCCCCAATATACAAGAATAATGGATCAGTATATTAAGAAAAAGGAATTGCCGATGTTACAACTACATTAGCCATACAAATAGTTCTGCACAAACTATGAAAGCAAATACAAGTATGGAGTGAAGTTTTCATTTGTTTTACCATTGGCATGTATTATGTATGTACTATACACGCCGATGTTGTAATCGTTGAATCGATTGTACACTTTGCTTTTGTCTTTCAGGTGTATTATGCACGTACGTTCGTTAATAAGTGGATGATACATATATTATCATGCATCTCCTTTCTCTGTGGCGTTTGAGTTTTCAATTTGTATATTTGTACCGAAAGTCCAAGATCATTTCCTATTACAATAATATACTTGTACTAACGCTCATTATCAATTATTATTCTTGTTCTTTCTTGTGATTATGGTAATACATTAGACTTTTCCTTATCCTCGTTTCTCTTCTTCAGTTTGTCTATTCGAATTTTCCTTTGTATGTTTATTCTTATACCATACGTGTACATATAAGTATGTGTCCCAACCTTTTAATTCAATTTCTAATCTAATGACCGCTAGCTTTGTAAACTGCACATACAATATAAAATTAAATAAAAAGTATATTGTACGGATAAATCATAAAAGTCTTTCTTTTGGAGAATAGCATTTGAAATCTAAACTCTCTCATTCAGTCACATTCTACGTATTTTATCTCTGAGATCAGAATCAGCGAAGGAGGAGGATGCAGGGGATTATTGTTTGGGATTTTGACTATTCTACTTGTTGTTATCGTTGTACATTACAGATCTGTATTTGTATCTATGTACATTGTACATGAAGCTATATCGGTGCCGATTCTTTACTGCAGCATCTTTTTGCATCAATGCACAAAAAAGTAATAGGTATGTCTGGCGTGTAATTATAGTCGAACGACGACGAAAGCTCCTCAATAAAATACAGTTAATATATTCGATTTTCTTTCTATTTAATATGCCAGTTGTCAATTGCCCATCCATTTTTTCTGGTTTGTGTGTACGGATCATATATATTGGTGATACATCATGTTGACGTCTTTCCATACATAGATATAGATAGTTGCAATTATGTACGTATAATATTGACTGCAAATGGTTTTCGGACTGTCCCTTCATGCAAAAAAATCTTCCCATTTATACAATTTACAATGATACTAATGCTAATAAATGGGAAGCATGGAAGGGGGAAAAGATGCAGTTTATATTAACGTTTGACGTTCGAGTCAATACGAAGATTTCCATGTATGCTGGTGTGCACGTTATTGCACATGCATCATCCTTGTCTGACGATGAACATAATAAGTAATATATTACGATATCGACAACTAATCGCTCATCACGGTGGTATAAGTGTATATTATCCGTCAGATAATTTTCACCATTAATAGTATTAAGAGGGGATTAACGAATCGCTCATAACGATTACTGATGCTATACTATATTTTTCTTTCATCCATTGTGTCTGCTCGTGTTCATGCTCATATCGAGCCATAATACGTACTTTCATTTTTCTTTGATTCATATTCATACACATTAGGCTCAAGAAGAAGCAGTAGTTGCCTTGTGGTTTTGATTAGCCGGTGGCTCCTAATTGTAATTAGGAATGGACTTCACTAATTAATTGCTCAGTGTCGAGGAGCAGATTGTCGATACTTTTCAGTGTCGTTTCAATCATGATACATATATCTAGAATATTCAATATGTCTTCTTTTGTCCTTTGGCTTTGCCTCTGTTTTTTCTTTGGCTTCTGTACATATCATTCACACATTTGAATTTCCATATTTATAAGATATAGTAGGATTATGACCATATATTTTTCTTTCGATTCTTATGTGTCAATAATTTCAAAAGCGAGAGTAAAAAAGATACGTATATATATATAGTATCATGTACAGTGTACATATTTTACGGAACTGTAAATTATAATATGGGATTAATGTGTATGCATTATCATATCATAGTAGGTAATTTATTTTGTCTTTGTGTTAAACAAAGAAATCTGACATGGAAATCATGTTGTTTAAATTTTGTACAATTATCATACCGCGAGCAGCTCAAAAGACCCTCTGCTGTACTGATGAATTATTGCAGTCGCTGCGAGTAACCTCTTCTCTGTGTATAAATATCATGATATACAGTACAATATGAAATTCTGCATATTAATAGAGATTAAAAGCACACTCTATCATTATTATGAGTACACTACATACATATTGTATTAAAAGGGAATTAAAATGTGAAATAAATACAGAAAAAATATTCCCTGCAAACTCTCTTTCTATCGCATGTTACATACTTATATATATACAGTGTATCTTGGAGATTACAAGAACATGCAAAATAAGAGACAACTGCGGAGTGTAGGGAAATAATGTGTAAACCTGCATGCGGTCATTCTTTAATCAGACCTGCCACTGAGGACGACAATGAATGATAGTGTACGGAGGGAAAGGATGGATAAAGAGGATGATCTCGATTGCCGCACTGTGTAATAATGTGTATACATATGCATAATGTTTAACTTCAACATGAGTACGTATTTACACACAGAGAACATATGTATTAGCCAGTAATTGTGAAGATTGTAACCGGCGTTTCTCATCCTATCGTTCTCTCACATTTTATAAGAATAAATACAATTGTATGCGTATAGAGTATACATAGAAAGAACCTTCTGTTACAAAGATATTCTCAACTATACGATCAAGTTGAAAGCAATTAAGCGTAGAAATAACAACAAAGAGTTTCTGAATTTTGAATGTCGATGGATGTACACATAATGTACACAAAACATCAACTTTTAATAATGATAATCCATTATGATACATTGTAGGCTGTAAATTAAAAACAGACTTTTGTCATTTACTTATGCTTGGGCAATGTACAAAGTATCCGCTTGTGTGTATGTATGTACAATGTGCACGAATAAGATGGTATAGTCTAATTTTCAAGTGTTGATACACAATGGATATGTTGATGCTGATGTTGGTGCAATTAACAGTGTCTTCTTCTCATTTCTCCCTCTTTCTCTCTCCCACATCATTGTTAGACATTTAATTTGAATTAATTGCTGCAACAACAGATACAACATAAACCTCTAAAAATTTTCAGTTTACATGTGTAATTTATTGTCTTGTGAGACACTATTATTGTATATGCAATTCTCGGCGACATTGCACTTAAAGTCCACTCGGTTTCTGTGTGTATGTACAAAACAGGTGCAAAAACCAAAATCACACACTGAAAGTACACATAGTCAGTAGATTTACGATTTTGCACTATACTAATAGTAATAACAATAAAAAGTTTGTACTTTAACAATACTTTGTCGTTAGTCGTGCCAGTGACTGTAGACACAAATATATGTGTTATTTACATTGAAAACTTAATGGTCAGTTATATTATACTGTTACTGCGTACCAGTAATAAGCATTATAGAAATTTATGCATGATTCATGATTAATAACTTAACTACTTGTCCTAATCGTCCTGTACAGCAATAAAAATTAAAAGAAGAGTATAGAAAGCATTAATAGAATAATGAGAATGCTATTGTTATTGCTGTCTTTTATCCCCCACGTTTTGAAAAGGGTCTTCTTCTGCCACTTTAGTTGTAAAAAAATCGTATTTGCACAGAATAAAATGTGATGATCGACTTTGAATTAATTTTTAAATGCATCATGCATTTAATTTTCAGCAGTAAAAGTTGACTAATGTAATTATTGATAAAAGGTTGATTTTTTATGAATATAGCGCTAATTTTTGGAGGTACCAACTTTGTACCTAATTCATAGTAATTATTGTTGATTTTTAGTATAACGCGATTGTACTGCAAAACTTGTAATTGATGTAACTGAAACGACATCATTAATAAAACTAGCAATTTAATTTTAAGTAATATAGCCATACGTGACGATCTGATGTTCCCCAATATCTGGTCAATTTAACCGATGAAAAAACACGAAGCATGAAGTTAAATGAAGGCTTTTCTTTTTATTATGGTAGGAAAAGGGTATTTAATATTATTTAATAGTGCTGGGGAATTATTGTTATTACTTATTATTACAAAGTTACTTGTTTGCACTTCTATCATAATTGTCGTAAATCACCTATAGTGTATAAGAATATTCCGTGACTTGAGACGTTTACTTTATTTTGATTTAGGTATTGTCTATTTACATACAAATAAAATCAACTCTCATGCGAGGCTAGTGGTTAGTCGCTAGTGAATTTTAAAGGGCTCAATTGTTTGTTGTTATACTTGATATTATATCATTATCATTATGTGCGAGGAGCAAAAGTGGCTGAGTTGAATTAAATAAATAATCCTGTTGAACGTAATATATATAAAAAACGTCTTTCGTGAGTACAAGATTAAATGAAATGCTTCAAAGGAATGCAATCGGAATCCTATCATTATCATCATGAAGAAGACCTTAAAGAAGAAGAGATAGAACAAGTGAGGGTTCCACACACTTTGTCCTGTTTGATTGATTCTTTAATTCTAGGATCATGTTACAAAGTTACTTGTGCACATACACATAGCCATAGACACACATGCAAAAACTCACACGTATATACATGCAACTAGATAAACTGGCAGAAAAAGTACAAAGCACCAAATGCACATTGCATAATCGATTTTTGAGCATCTTTTTCCATGCTTTGCATGTAAATTGTAAATTACAAATTGTCGTGTGTGTGATTGAGAGAGTGTACGTAAGTACTCATGTTTACTGCGTCTGTACACTCATAATATACATACGTACAACAACCAATTCATCATTCACGAGAATGAAATGCAAAGTATACATTATACATGAGACGTTATACGTTATATTACATTATTCACTCTGTGAAATAATAGCAATATGCTTAAATGTATGTATTATGAATCTATCCACTCTGAGCCTATCAGTCCATCAGTCAGTCAAATAGTCAGTATGTCATATGTGCATGGATATGTCTGTGGGTCACTTGAAATTGTATACTCTTTCGTATTTTCGTGTTGTAAAACGTTTGTAGCGTATTAGATTCGTACGAGCAGTGCAGATTGCAGAACATAATGAGTTATAGAAGATGTATACTTTCAAAGGATGTACTATAGGACAAATGCAATTCACTCATCACGTGAGTGGACAAGCACTCTGTCTTTGTTTGCATTTTCATTTTCATCTTTAATTGTGTATTTTGTTCCATTAGTTGAATAATAATAATAATTACTATTTAAAGCTAATTGGGATAATTAATAGATTGTAATTGTTTAACTTTTACTCCTTCATTTGTTCAACTTTGTTTGTTTAGAGAAGCATGTCGATAATAGACCATGAAAATAGGTCGATACACGATATTCTCATTGTCTTCGGATTGAAAGACATAAACATGGTAGTAAGCCAGCAATTAATGTATGAGAGTATATTATGCAGAAGTCAATTCATCGTCAAAATGCTGATGGTGCTTAAACCAACAGATATTATAGGAATTTGTTAAATGCAATGAAAGGAAACCAGGCGATTTCTCCACAAACTTGCTGATTCTGGACAGACAGGCTTATCTATATTACAGCCAAAATTACTTTTGACATAACTTTTGATTAATTATACCTGCAATTGGGAGAACTATTTAAAGTAAATACCGTCTTAGAAAATTTTGTTAGTTTTCATTGTCCCTGCGACAATGCTATAAACGTACAGGGTAGCAATTAAGTTGTCTTGTGATTAATTTTTAATGACAACTGGTGAAAATCCCCTATGTAATCACCTAAGATGACTCGTAGGTTTGTTTTGTGGTGAATTGGGAATTCTGCTTGTGCGACTTGGCATTTTGGGAATCTAAATGCACAAGCTGTTAATACGCATGCATGATGTACTATGATAGAATTATATTATTATTGAGTTTGAGTATGTATGTACATTGATGTCAAAACTCAAGCATGTGTATGCATACATGCTACACAGGATGATGCGTTAAAGCTGAAGCTCATGATGCAATAATATGGAACACAATAATTGTGTTTTGAGCTTGGAGAATGCAATGTCATAAAAATTGTGTTATGATTGATAAACTAATGAATAAGGCTCTTCTTTTCTTGAGCGTATCATTTGGCGGTTCTCTATCACCTCTTCATCTATCCAATTTTGACACAGTGGTTCTTTTAATTGTGTCATTTTTAAGTGAAATTGAAGCAAAACAACTCGACAAGATTTGAGAAAATTAGATCATGCTATACCACTATAATATTTATCTACTTCACCAGTGTATAGTTATTCTCGATTATATAATCTGTGGAACTGCAGATATGATATGAAATAACATGATAGTGGACAATATACACGCAATGGAATATGTGATTTTTCCTATAACAATATTGCGTGAATTCTAGAACTTGCTGCTTGTAAATTTTTTCATCAGAAAGGATCATTGTTAAATAATTGGGATCCACTTGTCAACGATGACACTTGTTTTTCCACAAACAAAACAGAAGAGACAGACAAAGGAGGAAAAAATCGACCCTTCTTCAATCTTCAATCTTGAATGTGAAGTCTTAAGCTTCTTATATCTACAACATGTTAGTTATCACTGTTTACCTGTGTATACACGAAAGAAGTTGTACGAGTGCATACACTCACTGCTCTGTTATCATTCTCTTAGGCTGTCTGTTGAGATCTTTTGGAAGTTTATGATTTTTTGTATAACCCTGGCCCTGTCCATATATGCCAGGTGAAGACAAATGGTCAAATTCAATATCGTAATCAAAACTTGAATGCACTCCAAATTGATTGGTGGGTTTGCTCCCACTAGCTACTACATTTTATAAATTTTGCATACAAACAAGTTAGTTACGCGTCTCTATATTAAAAAAACAAGAGCTTATTATTATTAGTTTTTTTGTGATAGTACTGCAAAATAATCCAGAAAAATATGACAAGGAACCAAAGCACAAGTTCATTTCGTCTCCCAATTTGATGCAATAACAGTAGTAGTAAAAATGTTAAGCTTTTTACATGTGTTCATAAAAAGATGATTGAGACGCCAAGAAAAGATCATCAGACTATATAATGTATATTTATTTTGGTATATACATAGTCGCTAAAGGGCTTACAGTTTTATTTATTTTATCGTTTGAATGAGAGACGAGATGAAATGAGACGAGACGAGAATAGAGAGGGAACATCATTATCAAAATATGATGAAACCCTTGTATCTCATTAACAAACAATCTAATTTACTGGCAACTGAAGATGTGCGTACATGTATAATAATATGTTGTAGTACTATAGTATGATGTGTATATACGTGCTTAAATTAATATGAAGTTCAAAGCATACACACGTGCATTATATTTTAAATGTTATAAAAACAGCAAAATTCATCGTCCATCGACAAAGGAGCATGACACAAGACATAATAAATTTAAACAATAGCAACAATGGCCAAGCTGTAGTAATAATACCAATAATCATTCTCGAGTCATCTGAGCATTCTTACAGAAAAAACATGTGCTATGCTATAATAATAAATATTTGCTAGTTACATTACACGTGTAAATTTTATGATGAGGCGATAGGGCATGTAAGCATGTGTATGTGTATTATGCATTATGCAGTAACTATGAGAAAAAGAAGAAGCTTGGTCCTTTGGTCAGTCGTTTGACTCTATGATACGGTGTTGAGCTGCTTGAACATACGTCAAAATTTCTAAGGTACGATGCTTTTCGGCCTCTGACATAATAACTTTTTTATGAATTTTTTGGCTACACATGTGTGTGCGTACAAATTAATACCGTTTCTTTTTGCTCATCTCTTGTATGTATATTCATGGTTGCAATTGAAAATGAGAGTGAATAGCATTTTCCTGGTATTCCACGCAATTATGGGTCGTTGTTCATAGAAATCATTTTGTATTTACAAAGTGCTTTTTCAGCCCGCTGTGTTTTATTTCCAAATCATTATTCCAATGTTTCTAAGTTTTGCTAGTAGTTTAATGTAAGCGCACTGAGTAGCTGGAATTACACGGTTGGAAATTCAAAATGAAACAATTATATTCAGTTTTTTTCCTTGCGTCTGACCAAATTGTGTAATGTATGCAACTTAATGCAATAGTTTTCTTTGTTTTTAGGTTGATGGTGGTACGTTTTTTAGTAGGATAATTAAATGTCTGCTTGTGCTTGCCCTTGTGCTTTCATCTAACTGTCGTATTATTAAATGCACCGTATAGCAAAAAACCCTTTGAGCAAACTAAGAATTTGTTTTAAACTGGGTCGTTTGCTCATAAAACATGTTAAAAAGTACGTTGTAGCTTCAAAGTGCGTTTGAAAATTTGCAGTAATTTTTTTGCCACGCACACAAAATGTATGCAGTTACCGATAAATTTCAAAGATAAATATTCATGAGTTCATAAATATCGGGCAGAATTTCATTACTTTCGTTTGGCATCTCATGCCGAACTGTTTACATAACAGAGGATAAACAAAGGTATGAGTACGCGTCTTAATTACTGTATGTATTGTATAACTATGAACACTTCAAAATTGTGTAACTGCTACAAGTTATCAACTAAACAAACCCGCGTGTATAATATGGTAATTGCTAATTAGTAGTGTATTTTATAGGAAAAAACAAATTAAAGAAGAAAAAACAGGAAAGTTTACGATACGTAAAAATTTTGAGTCCATGTGCGTAATAAACTATTTTGCATAAGACACATACACAGTAAAAGTAGTGTTTAGTGTATCTCTGTCAGAAATTTCTTTAAATTTAAATTTTTGCATTAAAAATATGTGCACCGTGTATTGTAAATTTTAAGTTGTAAAAAAGCAGCCCAAGATTTATGCACCCTTAGAAAGAATTTATGGGGAAATTTTTGACCACAACCAGACGCATCTTTTATTATCAATAAAGGGTAATTGCTCGGCCATTAATTTTCTTGCTGATGTCTTCTTCTCTTTGTGGTTTGGACACAAACAGACTGGGTTACATGTATTTACATGCCGTTTGAACGACATACAAGTGCGTAGAAGCGTAGAAAATTCTTGCATGTGCATATAAGTATTATATGTTTATGTATATTTATATGTGTCGATTCTATGCCTGTTCTCGTCGTCTATGGTCAATCTTCTCATTTTATTTGCGATGTATAGTGTCTAAATTCATTCTTGCGTTTGTATTTAGTAGTGCATACATGGTATATACTGTGGATGAATATATTATGAATATCTGTTCATAATTGCTGTACAACATGATCGTATTTTGCTCTTCTGCATGATGCATTCTTTTTCGAGTTGGAGACGTTAACTAGACGTCAGACAGCTTGCATAATGTATCCAACGGACCTTTTGCTGTGTTTTCCTTTGTTGTTTCTGCCGCAAATTAAATGGTCTTTTATAGTGCGTATTATTCGAGAAGAGAGAATCTTTTTGGAATTATTTAAGAAATGTTTATCTATATTCATCTCCATATCTCAGTGCTCTATGAATGGGGTGATGATAAAAATGAGCAAAAATATGAATGCGAGGAAACTGTAGTAATAATTCTCACATACATATTTGGGGAAATTATTTTGTAAAAACGGTCCTAAAAGGCGCTGTACTACCACGTAAAACTCATTGAGGGAAGCATGTATTATTTGGAATATCGTCAAGTTGATATTGTTAGTGATGAAAAGTCTTCGTTATTGGTTATATTTTAGGACACAATCCGTTGTATTATTTGGTCGTAGAATTTGTAATTTTTTTGGCATATGAACGGCATTAACAACAACCTAAACGAATCAGCTCAAGAATTAAGTCAATGGGGAAAATTAAGAGTGACAAACAGAAGTATTTTCCTGTTGTATTACATTATTTTGCTTCGCTATCAGTTATTACTGCATATTAGTACTAATCACAATGATAGTATAAAAAAGTCGAATCAGTAGTTAGGCAAGTTAGTTATACATACTGTGCTACTGTAAAATTGAAATGTTTCGCGAAACCTAAAATCCGCCTTCAATTCATCCATTTTGATGAAATAATTCAAAAAACATACCAAGATACATAATACATAAGACTCTTCCTTTTGCTTTTATCTTTTATGGCTCAATAAAACAAGCAAAATAAAGTGGTTAAGGCAAAAACCAAACTCTTTGAACTGTTTTAGTTTTTCATCCTGAACATGTTGTCGTTTACAATCATTAGGAATCTATACGAGTCTGAGCAGGCAGATCTCGAGCAAAACAATAAAAAAGTGAAGCAAGGATATTGATTGAGTTGATGTTATAAATGAGATGAAAGGTGTCTTCTGAAATTATATTCATAATGATGATCTTCTAATCCATTGACAAATGGATTTTTATCATACTTCTGCCTTTGTTCCCCTCTACTTTGGCCTCAATTACTTGAATTCCCAGAGTATATATAATAAGTTTAGTAGAAACAATACATAATAATTGCGATTCGAATTTTCTTACAAAGGAACGCAGGCATAATGATTGCCAATAAAAACAGAATTTTTGCGTGTAGGTTCTTAATAAGGAAGAACTTGAGATGCTTTTTAGTAGAATTCATATTGATCCTAATTGATTCATTTGAATATCGGTGGAATTGGGAGTATAGTTCAAAGATAAGATGTTGGCGCAAAACTAATAACTTTACATGCAAACATATTGCTGCATATTATGTCGATGATTGTGTGGTCAAGGGATGAGAAGAACAGGCGTTTGTGTTACATTGTAAACAAATAAAAATGACAAGAAACTTGTGTTCTTCATTTTATCATAGACATAATGTTCACAGCTCTCTTCATTTTTTGTCAGATACACAATATGAATATTTATTGACAGTCTTTGTGTTGACCAATGCTTGATAAATTCACAATGGGCAATCACTGATAATGCTGTTTGTCAATTTTACGCACATTGAATTGTATCAAAAATTCATATTTTTCTTATTAAATATTAATGAACCTCAATGGTTTTTGTGAAGGAATTTTTTATTTTTCCTCCGTAGAATATTATCTGTCCGTATAATCTGCTTTTATTAGCTGCATATTATACTATTCGTCAATACACATGTTGATCTTGCAATATTGAATATTGAATGTTACGTTACAGTACAAGACAAGCGTGTGGTCTGACAATTTAGTTAGTATCGAAAATCGCAAATAAAAATCAAAAACTATGACGAGTTCTTCGTTATATTATATATTGGTTCTTTCCAATACTCGTATCGTTAGTGAGAAGTATTCTGTAATGTATGCTAATTTGTTGAATGAAGCTCACATTTACTGAAGATTCCTCTCACAAACGAATGCCTACGACTACACAATGTTTGACTCGTTACGATACAATGAGATGTAAAAAAACGAGTCGTTTTGCACCTTTAGCAGGTATTCAAAGAATTTCGATACCTTGTATGTATATTAAGTTTCATTAGTCAATTCCCAAAGATGACACAAAATAATTACAGGAGATGGATAGAAAAAATTAGCAAAGTCATTATCTATGTCATTGTGTTAATCATATTCAGTGATCTTGTAAAGTGTGCTCTTCATCTGATTACGATAACTGAATTGATTGAAGGTAGAAACTAGCTAATTTGGAAATTTTCATCGAATTTTACCTTAGAAGTAAATTTAAACATGTCCCAGCATAAGTAAGAGCCAAATGTGCATTAAAAGCTGTCTATAGACTAAAACGTTGTTCAATTTTGACAGCGCATTTCTACAAACTTTGTCTTCGCGTACTAGCAATATTGTACAAAGCTTGAAAAAATTAGTTAACAAGTTTATTTCGACTGCATTTTGACTTGATTTATAGATTATGGTAGACGAGCATCTTCATCTTAACATTTGGCTTCACTTCACCATTGAATATCTTACGTATCGTTACATTGTATTACTCAATAGCAATCACGCGTGAATTATTGATCGTGTAAAGTAGGAACATCCAACATTTAACTGTATAGACGAGTGCCAATTCATCTTTTTAAAGTTCTTGGCCAACGACAAGATGCTAAGGCGCACGTAAGGGATGGGCACATATGTACAACTCTACTGGTGTACAGTTTAATGCGTATATGATATACAGCCATCATGCTCGTCTTCACTTTTATACAAAAATGCAAATTTGTCTCGTGTTGAAGTCGCATGTTTGTTTACCTGTGCAAAATGCAGATGCCATTTTTGATTCCCCATCTTTTACCCATCAATATTGCGTTTTTGTTATAGGTTACAGGTACAACTTGAAAATGCAATCACTAAATTAAAAGTCCGATTATCGCTTTAAACGTTCATCATCATTTAACGCTTTTACATAGAGGGTAAACTAAAAATGCTTTGAGGCCTTCATAGTGTATATTATAAGATTAGTGGAACCTGTCCCGTGCCGTGTCTCAACGCAATTATGTCAAGTATCCTTCTGACAATATTTAGTGGCCTTCTGGCTGTGAGTTATTGCATTGTAAAAACAGTTTTTAATCTCAATTAGGCCGCAGACAAGGAAGATTCGGGCCCATGGTGCACACAAATTTGTTTGTTCTTGTATATTAGTGCGAATCAATAAATTATCACTGATCAGTTTTCATCGCGCTTGTACTTACGATAAATACATTAATCAACATTAATCTATGGTCATTAGTTAGCATTGAATATGCATTTTCCTACATAATTACACTACAGAAAATGGCAAAGATATGAATGAAATTCAAGGCAAAAATGGTATTCATATATTTTTAAAATCTCACTTTTAAAGGAAAGTGAAATTATCGCACAGATTTCGGTATTTTCATCCTTATTCTTCAATGAAGAATATTCTCATCTCTCCATCATTGGAAATCAAAAGTTGATGGAAGTTTTCTTCAAAAGTTACAAGTTGATCATCGACGATGAACACAATTTTTTCAAGTTGTTGTGTTGTTTGCTTGTGTAATCTATCATATAATTATACTGGTGGACTGATAATCCTCTTATGTTAATAGTAATAGTAGCCGTAATGGTAATGAGAGATTTCCAAGAGTAAGTAACTATTATGATTATTATTGTACGGCAGGAATATACATATGAAATCAAGGTAATGTGAAGGCACACATGCGAATATTTCTGTACATCAGCCAAGAGTATGAAGTATATGTTTTGTCTCTTCATTTTCAAGAAATATCTTGATCGTCTTTATTGCATCATAAAAAATGATGCACCCATTCATATCATACATGTGAGTGGAGTGGAGTCGTGGTCGTGATGCACTGTATGGTATGATATTGTACAGTATGAATAGTACTATACCGTATGATAGTGTATTGTGAACGTTCTGGGAAATATTTATTAAAAACGTACAAGAAAACTTTTTATAACAATGTCAAATTGATTTCTAATCGTATAGTAATCATAATGGTAGTAGTTAGAATGTAGTAGTCCTGGTATAACGGCTTGTAGTTTCAAATAATTGCACCTAAAATTTTCAGATGACGAGGAAAATATGCAGGTATATATAAAATAGAAATCATCATACGACATTCATAATAGCTAATAGCTAAAACATGCTGAGTGTCAGTAGTCAGTATACATGCGTTATTGTACTGATCAGTGTGATTTGTACTAAAATCGTAACCTCAAGTCATCAATCATCATCTTTGTAGTCGTAATTCGTACTCCACGCCAATCTCAATTCTCTCCAGTAGGCAGACAGTTTATAATGGTTTAATTTTCAAAAGGATTTTTGGGAGAATGTCAAAGCCAACGCTAAGAACTGCAATGCAGAATACAATAAAAAATAATGTTAGTGGAAGAATTATAATGCATGTGTATGAAATCTATCTGAAGCCGCAATTATCTGGGTGTTTACTTATTTATACACGCGGTCTTTCAATTCTTCTAATCTTACAATTTTGTGAATGGGAGAAATGTATGATGAAAGGTAAAGAACCTTGGACTTTTTCTTCTTCTCAACGATTCCAAGTTACCATTTGTACCATGTAAAAATTCCTAAATGCATGTATACAGTGCGCACTACCCTGATCAAGAATTAGAATTCACACTAGAAAAATTCATTGTGCGATATGAACCTGCCTTAGATTCTGGATTGAGAAGCGAATAACGGATGCCTTCTCATATCAATACCCATGTATGTGCATATACTCCATACATACATACACGACATGTTTCATACAGCGTATGATTTTGTTCAGGTACGCGTGTAGCAACCGTGATGATTCACTGCGCCGAACAATAACAAAAGATACTCTCAGTTTCATCGTCTTATTCATAGACGTATAACTTCGTTTTACCTTTAAAAACTAGAAAGGAGAAAGATTGAATGAAAGACTTGTAGTTTTCAGTGTGTGTTTAAAGTGTGTATATATATATATATATTATATAATTTTACTATATTCTTTCGTATACAATGCAATGCACCGCCAGAGTCATGATCGGTATTTAGGAACGACGAGACGTACTGAATTTCATTTAGAGGAGATAGGTCAAAGTATTATGCATTATAGATGTTCCATTATTGTGTACATGACTTTGCATTGTAAGAACAAAACAGTGATAAAATGTAAACGAACACGATGGGAGATTGAAAAAAATACTTTAAGTTTCAATTCTTAACTTGCATTTATTTTGCCCATTCTTTTGAAGTGGAAAAAGAAACGGTGATATAAGTGATGAAATGAGATGAAATGGGGCTTCAACTTGCCTGGGTCCTGGGTCCTATGTTTTGGTCTTACAGAAATGAGTGGATTCAGATTCAGCAGCTACTTTGCAAATTATTATGTTTATTATGTTACCATATCGTACATTTAATGAGCTCATGCTTATCACTGAATTTAAGCCAGCACATACACACACACACATACTGGCCTTTATTCATTGCGAAATATCTTTTAACTTGCATAAAAGTCATCAGCTCACTTTCATCTTCTTCATCATATTATTCCTCTGGCTTGGTCACGGGGAGCATACATATAACAGGAGAGTCTAGAATTGTAAAGCTCAAAGATGCTTCATGCTCAAACCTCGTCTTTCGTGCACATCTATAATATCATATCGTGTTGTTCTCCTCGCTGCTCATCATTTACCATATATTATTTGCTCTTTCTTACACGTTACATGCATCATATGTAATATGAATGTACTTGCGTATGTATATGCATTACACACGTTTGGAGGGTTCTGCAAAACTTTTCACGTTCAATTTCGATTTTGTTGCCCATACCAAATATATGTATGGCAAAGAGATTGAATCATACTAGTCGAATGCTGAGTAGCTGGATGGCACACTTTTTACTTTGATGCAAGGTATAGATATGTAAAACAAGCTTTTTTACTCTTACTTAGTACACACATACCTTGATAATTAACTTGGGACTTACCAAAAACTATTGAACTGCAATCTGAATAACATTTTGTTGACAAAAATTGTAAAAATTAATGTAAAAAGTATTTTTTCTTATGGAAAACGTACAAGATAAACCGAACATCAACTGTGTCTTGTACACCATTATTGTACGCATGCATAAGTATATGTACAAGTACATAGTACATGTTCATCATGTAGTCATCAAGTATTGAGCCTGTCTTTTGGTGCTTTGATTGTTATTGTCTCGTGAACGTTTCAGATTCGAAATCAGAATTAAAAGATGTGTATACGCGCTTACACGCACATCCTCGATGATGACAGCATGGATGCGTTTACCATTATGCAATGTATTTTGCACATTGCACAGTGTACAGCTATGTACTGAATTTTCGAGTCATTCGTTAATCTTCCACATCCTCATTTAAATATTTTTATTGTTTTTGCCCGTACTAGTTGAATTCGCCAATGAATTTTACCAGGCAAGTTTTATTAGTTTTTATGCATTTTGTTCCCTTTTAAAGACGACGTTTGTATGTATGTATTACGTTTTGTGATGATCAAGAAAATGGCTTTATATGTAAATGTGTGATAATTATTTGTTGAACAACAATTATTCTCCACATTTTAATTTTCCTTTCTGTGTATTTTCATTTTCAACAAAAAATAAGGTGCGAGTCATAGCGTGAAAATTACTTTACTTGTGGGAAATAATAATGGTTATGGGCATCTTTTTATTTTGTAACAACGTGTAAAATTCAAGAATTATTATAAAATTATTCTTTAAAAAATACGCTAATGGCTAATGCCATCTGAAAAAGAGCAGATTACAACGGATCAAACATACAAGTCGAATTAAATGTTTAGTGTAAAAAGCTATAAAAGTGGATTTTTTTTATTTCCTTTTCATTCAAGAAAGCGGTTGACATTTAACACATACAAATAAGGGTCAACTCTTATTGGGTAGATTATGCACATTATCTTTGAAACAATAAGACATAAATAATTACTGTAATTTAGTGCTATAAACTCAGGTCAAGTGTAGGTCGATTCACACTAAACATGCAGGATTTCTTGACCATGTCATATCATGCAGATAATTGTCAAAAATTGTTTCTAACGATATTAAGTCAGATTAAACAAACTTACATCCAAGTTTCCAAGCTCCAAAAATCTGCGTTCTTCCATTATATCAACTTAACAAGCTGTATATGTTCGTCGAAGGGAAAAATCCTTTTGTCAGATTATATGTGTACAATGTACACTGTACACATAGTACAGGTACATATATTTATGCATGTATGTATAAAAATGCAATTGTTTCCTCTCCCGTAATAAGCCTTTAGCAAGTGAAAATAAATGAATACATACACAGAGCATACAACACTTTTTATTACATTAAAGAGCAAGTGTCTGTGTATATAGGGAGCTGTGAATTGTAAATTGTCAGGTAATCAGATCGCCTTACAAGGACTGCGGATATTGCCCCGCGTGAGTGAAAAGTCGTAGTAAATCACATAAAAATATAAAGCCTCTTCATTAGCATTAGTACATCTTCTTTGCATCTTCCGAATATCTGACCGACTGTCCATAACATAACATCATTAGGAATTAAGAATACATATAATATATTAGCAGATAGTCGGCATTTATAACACCAAGAAAGTATAATAGTTTATAACCACAATCTATGTACATTTGAATGCTGAACATTATGAATGTCTATAGTCTGTATAATGCTCCAAGAAGTGTGAGGGCGTATGACTTTTTGACGTTTTTCAAATATAGATGATGATACCATGCATTTTGATTATGATACATGATATATTATAGCGAGCAAATGAAAATGTGCAGGGTGACAATAGGAAACATATGTATGTAGGTATTACCATACCATAGATTACAGGCATCAGTAGGGAAGCAAATCATAACAACATGCATAATATTGTTAGGGATTTTGTCTCATCCTCCTTTTATGATTGCCGTAGACCATAACTGACGAATAAAAAACAATTATACTTAGATAATAAAGATTTGACACATGAACACTTTCCACTTTTACATTTAATTTGGCTTTCAGTTTCAATTTTCGTTATTGTTCACAAGATGCAGGCTTTACTGTACGCTGTACGGTTAATGTGATTTAGTATTTTTGTTTGTAATGTCATTTGAAATTCCAGCTTGTCATAGATTTAAACTACATTATACTTGTTGTCAAAAGAATATTATTTGTTCAAAGGCCCCCTTCCGCAAGTATGTATGTATGTTTGACAGGAGGCGAATCGATGAAATTCAGTGCTTGTGAGAGGTGTGTCTCCTTAATTGTGATTGCGTAGAGGAATGAGGAGGATCGCATCCGGTCATGTATTGTGTGTATTGTACAATACGAGTTAGTTTGTAGTTAAGTGATAGACATTCACACTCTTGTTATGATACGCACGGAGCACATAGTGTAATTATGTATTAGGACTGTTCGTCTCTGTATTTCAGAATTATTATGATTATGTCATTACTTATTATCATGGTGGCTAAAGTTTTGTATAGCTGTACAAAACTTCAGCCACCATACTTATTATTACATACGAATATTGTATTTGTGTAGATGTGTCTACTGTCTACATACATACACAGAAAAGTGTGTATGAGTGTGAGACTTGTTGCTCAAAGTTTTGGGCCAACTCTCAAAATCAGAAATTGAAGATTGATGAAAACGTGTTGCACTATTCTCCCAACATCTTATTCATTCCAACTGACCAAAATGGTAGTAGGATTGAGATGAAAACGTCGTCAACAAATTGTATTGTACAAAGCTATTGCTATACACATTACACATACGTAATACGTATATAGGTAGATTGATACTTCACGCTGTGTGCCATGACTTGGCTTGGCGACGAAACTCAATTAAAAGTAAAGAAGACATAACACTATTACGGTGTGGAAGTGTGAATCCCATGTCACGTTGCTCTGCTCAGGATTTGAAACTATTATGTGATGATGATGATTCTTATTATTGTACTGAAACTTATTCGTTTAGGACGGAATTACGATTAGGAGCCTTCATTTAATTCGTTATACGTTGCAGAGAAAGAATCAAAATGTTTCCGTATCTATATGCTTTTCATTTTTCATAGATATGTAAAAAGTACTCACTGCCATTATATCTATCATAAGGAATTGAAAGTCATTTGTAGCTTGAAGTTTTGTGCCATTTCAAAAACACATTAGGAGAAATATTGTTTGGTGAATTATGGTGCAGACACTCTTAGGTAACAACTTCAGTATGGAAGATGAGTTTTCTTTTACGTTTTAAAATAGTGAATGCACATTTTTTCAGCATTACACGATGAACGATATGCTGCTGCTACGATTTAAATTTTAACAGGAAATGTAGAATGTCGTTTTCGTACTTTTGCAACCTGTGATGGTTTTACAGGGAACTCCACGTGGTCGCTTTAATTTCAATTTTGTAACTACGATGTGTATTAATTATGTATCGATTCCACTTTATTATAAATCGATGTATACTTACGTAATATCCAAAAGGTACCTACATTATGCATTGTAATGGATCACAAAAAAAACAAAGATTTGTTGCAAATAAATATGACTTTCATACCACAGGAGTACCAGATTAAGTACTTCACGAAAACGACAATAATTAACCTGGCAAACAACAAAAGTAATAATTGTAATGGTTTCCCCAAAACTGACAGAGTCATTTCAACTTTTGTTTTCGACTGCCGTGATTTCCCATCTTTAGCTTGTTTCAGTATTTTCTTTCATTTCACTCAGACTTTGTCATGTTTTCCGCCCAAGACTTTTGCAGTTTTCTTATTCATATAAAACAAATAAATAATAAATATAAAAAGTATGACGCGAATACACTCTGGACAGATGGACAGGCAATTAAATAGCACTTATTCCAATTTTATAGCGTACAACACATTTTTTATGAAACCTCGACACAACTGGTGTGTATTTTAGTGTCGAATTTGTCTCTGAAAACATGTCACATTGCTGCATAAAATCACAGAGAGTATAAGGAGGCGACTTTGAGGAAACAAGTGTATCTTTCATCTTATGTACGTTGGAAAATTCATGGGGCTTGTACCAGTTAAATTTTATAGCCGAGATTTTTTATGCCTCATGTAAAACATGGCGTGTCATTCCATTCGCCATGTCGCCTTATCCGTGTGATCTGGAAAGTTAAAAATTTTGACAAGTTACATCTAGAGTTTAGAGTGTTGTGGATTGTGTATCCATTGTATGTCATACTTAACATAATAAAAATGTCAATATTTCACACAGAAAATGTGCGCTAAGTGAGAAATTCGACATCAATGTCATCACGTGTATAAATTTTATTTATTGTTTACCAAGTACATTTAGAGATTTTTAAATCATACACCATCCCATTTAAATCTGATGAAGATGTTTTTATTTTGTCGCAAAACAAATGTGTTTAGAATATCATTGGTGCGGTGAATTCCGATAACCACATTGTGTAGTGTAGTAGGTTAACGCATTTGAACTAGAAATATTGATTTTTTTCAACTTCCAATCTGCAGTGTTCATCAGTCGTGCCATGGGTCAAATAGTATGAAAAAATATCATTGTCTGCCTATACTATGTGTTTCCCTAGAGTATAAAATTCAATGTGTAGAAACTGCATTGACAATTCCTTTTCCAAAATTAAGGCTTAGTGGATCTGAAACCATATTTTAAAATATTTTATAAAATATTCTTTGGATTTAAACCGACTTGAAACCCGAGAGAGAAAATGAACTGTATATCAAAAAGCGAAGGAAGGGTAATAACGAGAGAAAGCATCATCATCGCTGCACATTTCATTCCATTGAATTGCAATTTGTATTGTGGATAATGTGAATTATCAAAGAATAACTAGCAAGGATTTAAAAATGCAGGAAATGACATGAAGGAAAAATTTAAGATGCTCAAATCTATTCCTATTATTACGATCATACCGTTGTGATTGCAATGCAGCGTCTGCAGTCGAAACACGTGAAACATGCATAGCGACACTATTCACTATTATTATTAATATTAAGAGATATTCTCATTTTCATTATCATTATAAAAGATAACTACACCATAAATAAATCGTTTTGACTGAACTGAACAAGCTTTTGAATTTAAAGTCATGAGAAAATTTTTGCCGTGTATGTACAACTGGATACATGCAGACAAGTCAATACAATTGCAATTGTACTGTCAAATATTGTATATTTACTATTGGACTAGTCTGCCCTGCGTAAATTTGTACTCGTATGTATGTGTTTATATACATGGGAGACAGTCAGACAGACAGATAGAGATGCCGAAACGTTACATGTTTTACTTCTCGATTTCAATGAATGTATGGGTGACTACTTTTTATATATTGTGTATGTATTATCTATGTATGTATGCCTGCTCCTCTCTTCTCTCTTTCATTTGTGGGCCCATGACCAGGTTGTCACGAAAGTGCAAAATTTCCGAGTCACGACTTGTAACGTTCCAACAGATGATAAATATCTACCGGAATTTTCTCCCTCTTATTCAGCATCATCATCGTCATCGTTGTTCTCTTCTTATTCTTCATGTTCTTCTTGTTCTTATATGGCTATGAAATTACAGAGCGCCTTGTGTATCATTCTTCATCTCTTACGTGTTGTATTATATGATGGTATATTACATATTATGTGCATTTTATATTTGTGTTTCATCCCTTTTCCCATCTTCCAAAATGTCGATGTGTGTAATATACATAGACGACACAACAGACAATTTTGCTATACATATCTATCCATCCTATTTTTTACAATATTATATATCTAGCCACACACATACTAACACACATAATTTGTTCGCTGTCGACAAAACTCAGTTGTAATAGCATCCAAACTCCAAACTTAACTCACAAACAGTTTGTGTACGTCTGTACAATGTACACGATGCTTTTGAACAATAACAATATGTATGTGTAATGTGTACGTGTGTAGTAATGTGTAGTTAGAATCAGTATTACCTTATTAATAGTAGGTTTGTGCACTTTGCTGTGTTGTAAACTGTTAATAAAATGTGGGAATACAGATACCTGTGTACAGTGTACACATACAACATTTATATGAAAGACACGTTCAATACAAGGTATAAAGTATTTGTAGTACGAGGTGCATTATGGGAACACTATCTGTAGATTTACAATATTATTTAATATACGAGTGCAGTTATAATCAGAGTTCGATGCAATATGCCTGTGTTTCACATGTTTCATTCACGTGAATAGATGAAAAATTGTATTTTAAAATGTGTGAGGAGGTAATTTCAGATTTATTTAAGAAAAAGAATGAACATGATTATTACAAGCTGCAAGTTGGTATAGTTCTTATTTCTTATGGTTATTTTATCGTAATAATGTACAGATAGGAGGTATTATGGAGTGTTTGTGTAAAAATTGAAGAGTGATTGGATTTCTAAGTCAGACATTCTCAGCATCGGGAAGCTCTGACAATTTGAGTGGGCAACAGAAAATGCACCTGCCCCATGCCATGTACAATGTACATACTCTGTATCTATAGATGCAGTATTTTATGACTATATGCGTAGTCAGGTGCGTATGGACAAAAAGTGTGATGAGAGTCGTTTTCATTACGTCACATCATCATATGGGGATGTGTGAAATAATAGGATGTAAGGTGCACGATTAGTCTATTTTCACCATCAGCTATTGCAAACACAGACTACTATACATTATCATGCCTTCTTGCCGTATAGATTTACAGACAAACCTAAGTACATATTGGTTTCGTAGCTCTGTATACATCACGAGATGAAACTATTTTTTTTGGGTGGAAACTTGAAGATTTTCTATCATTTACTTTACCTTTCATCCTCAGATTTGTCAAAAGCGTTTATGTTAGGTTAGTATTCATGATGAAACTATAGAATCAAACGTTTTTTTTGTTCATCAACATTTGTTTGCTATATTGGCAATCCTACTGCTCATTCTGACAAAATGAATCAATTAAAGAGAAAGCATTCGTAAAGAGTATGAAAACAAGAAAGTAGACTCACAAAATAATATGCACAATTAGTCTATTCAATCTCGATTCAAATATCGGCTATGTGTACTTGTTATAGTTTCATTTACTTGTAAGTATTATGCTATAACTGGCAAATTTCTTAAAAACTTGGTGTTTATATACACAATCATAGTTCAAAATGTTTCTACTGAATATTGAGAGTAAATTTAAGCTATGATTAATGATGACGATAATTTCGTCCCTACAAATATAAAGCACTTCATTAACTAATAATTTTTGTCTTATTTTTGTTTGCAGTATATACAGCAGCGGAGCGTTGAAGCATTTTGGACACTGCGGAGTTTCTCTAAATCTGGCGGTAAGTACTTTTTTCTCATATATATATATATATAAAACAAATATGCAGTAGTTAAGGAGAAATTGGCAATCTACAGTCTACAGCAGACAGGGACAAAAACAAAGCGGTTGGATATTTGCTAGTAATCTATAATATATTATGCATACTATATTAAAGATTAAAAAACTGGACTCTATAAACATGCAAGAGGAAGTTAATTAGGGAGCGAAGCTCCTTCTATTACGATTGCGATGTCGTCTGTCACGTAACGCATTTAAAGTCGCTAGGGTTAACCGATTTACCCGGGAGTTACACCAATCGATCCGTCTCGTCAAACTACAGAACCCTATTGATTTTGGTGATGATCGGATAACCCGCTTCCGAAAAAACCCGAAAAAACCGAAAAAAACCGATGGCGCGAAAATTCAAATTTTTCGAAATTTGGATTTTGGCGCCTTTAAGGACGCCAGCAGGCAGCGAATGTCCCCACGTGACCGAATTTGATCGGTTCGGCCCTGGACCACCCCCAATGCCCGAATTTGGTCGGTTTAGGTCGGGACCACCCCAAATGCCCGAATTTGGTCGGTTTGGCCTGGGACCACCCAAAATCCATAAAATCGATAATTTTCGGCCAAAATCAATAAAATCGACAAAATTCGACTAAAATCAATAATTTTCGATCAAAATGGACAAAATTGATAGTTTTCGACCAAAATCAATAAAATCGACAAAATTCGACTAAAATCAATAAAATCGATAATTATCGACCAAAATCAAAAGAAGCGATAATTTTTGACCAAAATGGACATAATCGACGAATTTCGACTAAAATCAATAAGAGCCATAATTTTCCACGAAATTCAATAAAATCGATAATTTTCGACCGAAATCAATAAAATCGATCGTTTTCCACGAAATTCAATAAAATCAATAATTTTTGACCAAAATCGATATTGTTGAGCATTTTTGACCAGTTTTCAGGGTTTAACGTTTGGAGCAATAATTTATTATTTATTATGTAACAATTATCGAGTTAGTGATTTAAAAAAAAATGAGCATCGGAATCGAACTGGACGGACAGACAGATTAGCACATAGCTTCGCTTCCTACCCATTCACGCGCGGCGTTAATAGCTTGTTATTCTTGGAAAAAACAAAGGAGAACAGAACAAATACATCATTCGTCACTTCACTTTGTTTCGCTGGCATTTTGGCTTTTGGATCAATTTGTTGTCGGCCGTTCTTAGTTATTTTAACTACAATAACATGATCAATTGCTGACATTTTTATAAGGAGGATGAGGAAGACCAAGAAAGTACATGACAATAAAAATGAAAGCGTTTTTTATTTGGCTGTGATAATGGTGGTCATCATGTGTACAAAAAGATTATGGATCATCATCGAATTCATTTACATTTCTCATTTTTAACTCCGGACAAGGAAAAGGAATGGCTTTGGCGCTTTAAGTTTGTATGTACTGTGAATTGTGAAACAGAATTACAATGTATTATTCCATTATTTACCCTTTTTATGTCCTTTTAAAGGCTGGACGCTGTTTGTGATGTTGTCCTGAACAAGTTAATTGAGTTGAGCAAATAGAAGCACGCGCAGATATTTACATCAGCTTATTATGCATACAGGCACACAATACCGGTCGGTACTGTGCAATGAAAATTGACACTATGATGACGAAGAAGAAGAAGAAGAGAAAGAGTAGAATAAGCTTCATCGGCTCATCTTTACATTTGTCGTCCTCCTATGGCAATTACCATATTGTATTATGTGCTAAGCATATTACAGGGTTTCGTCTTCCTGGCTGATTGATGATTGATGTTATTAATTAGGCTATAATATAATCAATTAAACATGCACAAGCGATTCATTGTACAATGTATAGCATTCATTATTTGATTCTCCACACACACATTAGTATATTGTTTGCGTGTTGAAGATGGGCCAGAGTGGGCTGGACTTCATGGGCAGACAATTGGCCGAAAGATTCTCCTATATATGTATAGATATATGATATATGTATACACACACATCAAAGTGTCAAGGGACTCACGTCAATCTGTAGCATGCTAAAGATATGCATAGATACATATCTATAATATTTTTCGTGTTGTACCTACATCTTGAATGTGTGAAGATTCTTGACAGGTTATCAAGTTACCGGTAATTCAAAGTTATCATAACCATAACGTGATGTCATGAGATGATGACGATTAAGTATCAGTGCCAAATGATGCCACACTTTAAGTGTCCATCTCTTTATGAAAATATCTTCTTCTGCATACTGCAAATTGCAAACTTATTAAACAAACTGTGAGAATTCCGCGTGTCTGTGCATAAGTAAATACTTACACTCAATGTTGACATTGACATCCATTGTCACTTTTTGGATGCTTTTTTTCTTGTGTAAACAAGAGACACCTTAAGAATTTAGAATAATCTCGTTGTACTTTTTATTATCTGCAGATGCACATGCATAGTTGAAAATGTGCATCCTTTGTATGTTGTATGATACATGATACAATAAAATATCATTATTCACATTATAGTCGTATTATCGATGAATTATTGCTTCATACATTGTTATTATCTCACCTGATATTCACTTGACTCTATTTTCTGTGTATGAATCTTTGGACTGTGATATATGTAGCCTTCTGTTATTCAATAATCTACCTTCTAGTTGTCTCATTTGCATAAAAGATGAGCGAGAAAGACAGAAAGGTAGAGAGAGAGAACGGGAGAGAGACAGAGATTGGACGTGATTTGTATCATCTTTGACACTTGCGTTTACATTTGCTTTGCCTAAAGCTCTACAAAGCCATGAAGTAAGAAAGGCTGTCAAAATTCAAATTTGATTCATTAAATATAACTTTAGCTTTATACCTACTATGTAATTGGCTGACCTCTGCCTCTACAAGAACTGTCAATATGCACGACAAAAGATATGTTGGCGCAGCTCATGACTGTTTGCGTAGCTTTGACGGTGAGTAGTGAGTAAGAACAACATTCATGATAAAATTCAATTCAATTCATGGAGTTGATATTCTTCTTCATTACGGCGGATTACAATTATTACATTGTATGAAGTTTGTCATCATCATTATGGTGTATAATACAGACAGATTACTGGTATTTTACCATAAATGACAATCACAAAGACAGAGGCAGAAGATTCGTCCTTGAAGTGAAAGAGAGAGAGAGAGCGAGAATGAGAGGGAGATAGAAAGAACAACATAACATTGTATTCGTTTCGTGTATACTTAACAGTGGAGCGATGTTGAATTCAAAGTGATAGAACCAGAAGCCAAAGCCTAGTATGCAAAAATGAGGGTGCATCTATACCAAAAAAGGACAATTTATTCACCTTCTTAAGCATTAAATATATTCTGCGATGCTATATTACACTTGTAAATGCTGTGCACTTGTCCCTTGTTTTGTACCGTCCACGTCCATCGTAATCAGCCATATGATAATGTAATCATTTCATATTATATATATTTATATAGATGTTGGTCATTGGGCCGATAAAAATGAAATTAAATGCCAAGGAACGTGCATCTCAAATCTGTGTAATACATACAGTAAAATCTCTCTATTGCGAACCGGCTTACTATGAACTGCCCGTTACTACGAACTTTTTTCCCATCCCCGAAATTGTATCCATATACCGTAATGCTAAAAGGTACGGATGTTACGAACTCGGATACTGCGAACATCTCACTATTGTGAACCAAATATTTGGTCCGTACATTAGAATGCTTATGTATTTCAATTCGGTTACAACAAACTTCTAATATTTGTAAAAAAAAGTATATTTTTCTATGGCGTGTACTCAACGCTGTATTTTTTATATTAGGTGGCATTGAAATTCAAGTTTCTGTTGTCGGTATTGTTGCAAACCACAAAGTGTAAACTGGATAGTTGTGTGAGGATTGACAATTTTAGTTTCAACATTTTTAGTAATTGATTAAAGCGGTAGAAAAACAAAGTTCTACCACATTTCAAAGAATTTCTCTAAAAACTAGTCAGAAAAGTTAACATTTTAAAATTTAAAATAGGGAAAATAAAAGATTCTTCAGGTAAAAAATAAAGGATAACGTATTCTGAAATTTTCGGATGTCTATTAAAAAACTAATTTAATGTCATTAAACCTAGAACCAGACTGTTTAGGATTGAAAATAAACAGTAGTTTAAATGAATTGTTACTGTGTTTAGAGTAATTCGTAATAAGTACCTATTCTGCATTTGCTCGCAAGTCGAAGCTATTAGCCTCGGACATAGCAAACTTGGTTCAATGCATGCATATTACGAACCAAGTTCGCAATATGGGTATTATGAACCATTTTTACTACGAACCAAATCAGCATCTCCCTTGAGAGTTCGTAGTAGCGGGATTTTACTGTATATCATAGATTAAGTATTCCTTCACATGTTTTCTGTCAATTCGCTGATGTGTCAAGGATGCGTGTTAATATTGCATGCACTAGTAAGTAATAATTATGTTGTACCTATATATAATGTGATCCTTTCAGAAATATACATAGATAGATATGTATGTATATACTTTACAGTTTTTTCCAGCGTCGAATGTGTCTCTATTTTTTATACCGTGTTCTCACTGCATTCTACAGCATTATTTCATGTTGCCTAAATCATTGTAATTTTTTACTTTGTAAATATGATGAGAAATATTTTTCTTGTGTTGTGTTTGTACTCATTCAGCCAACTTTGATGGTCTAATATCGTTACACTGCTACACAAAAAATAGTTATCTAATTGTTTGCTTCTGTCTATGTCTCAAACAGATTCGCCATAGTAAGATATAACTTTAGACATAAATACATAAAAATATTTTTAAAATGGGACGGATACCCCCATGGACCTGGAAACACAATAGAGAATGTGTACCTACATGGATTTTTTCACCCGGGTTCATCCTCATCGCACTTATTTTCTTCATGTCACCAGGAGTTACTGAAGGAAACGCTAATGAGCCAAACCACGCATCAGGTATTTGTACATAATGTATACTATGTATAAAATATGAAAGATATGAGGAAAGAGTGTATTTTCAACATTGTATTTCCATGCTACCAACAATTTTTATTTTTTTATTTACGAATTGGAATCCCGTTAGGAGGTCAATGCGCTTCTGAGGCAAGTTGAGAAATTCACAAGATTAGAATTCAATATAATATGCCGTAAAACGTAAATTTTGCAAATAAATCCTTTTATGCGTGTTCTTGTTTCTTGCCTTTGTTTTTATGGAAATTTTAATAGAAATGTCATAAAATAAAAGAAGGGATGCTTAATGTTCATCTGGTGGCTCATACACATGACGATGTTGGTTGGCTAAAGGTTGGTGTTGGAACTGTAAATTATTATTAAGTATTAGTAGTATTAGTAGAATTCGAGCACCGTAAAACCTGAAATAAACTCCCGGGTGTTGACTTACAAAGTTGTGGGTGTTGTACTTTCTCCGTGTATTTTATTATACTAGAGAAACTTATTTGAAGGTGGGTTTAATAAATGTGCTTTCACTGCGTCTGTATTGAAACTAATTGCATTGTAAAACTGACAAAAACCTTGATTTATTTTTAGACATTGGAGCAGTATTATGATGGCAGCGGAGGTACTTAAAAGATGTGAATTAGTCGATACAGCTTATAAGCATTGAATTAAAATAATAAATCCACATACCGTATTAGTAATTGTCATTCCAGTTGAAGTTTCAATTGTATGCATGTAAGATATGTATCAAATATCAAGCTGAAAGATTAATGTGGAATTGATGCGATTCGTTTTTGTTTTCTCTGTATTAGAACAAAATAGCATTGCAAATGGGAATGTTCGACAAATTTTGAACACCATGACGGAGGAGCTTGCTAAACGTCCGGATCGGAAGTTTATCTACGTAGAGATGGCTTTCTTTTGGTTGTGGTGGAAAGAGATTGACGAGAAAAAAAGAGAACTGACTCGACAACTGGTCAAGTGTGGTCAACTCGAATTTACCAGCGGCGGATTTGTGATGAATGACGAAGCTACGGCACATTACGTGGATATTATTCAGCAATTTACACTCGGCTTGAGGTCTGTACATATTTTTCGTTATTTATAGTTGTAGCTAACAAAAGTTTGAAAGTTTTAATGGCAGCATAATTAAAGCAAAGAAATAAAATGCTTCTTTAGATTTTTGAACGAAACTTTTGGTCCAGATGCCGCTCCCCGAGTCGCCTGGCAAATTGACACCTTTGGTCATTCCAAAGAACAAGCTTCATTATCTGCAGCTCTGGACTTTGATGGAATGTTTCTCGGTCGTATAGATTTTCAGGACAAGGACGAGCGGATCGAAGATCGAAACATGGAAATGATTTGGGAAGGAGACCAGCTTAATTTGGGTATTGTATTTTTTAAAATCTCCTTTTATATTTTTGCCTATTCATGGGTTACTGCTGTCAAAAACAGAATTATTTTGTACATATTAAAATTAGGGGAAGATTCCTGGATCTTTACCAGTGTTCTCTTCAACCTGTATCAGCCTCCCAGGGGCTTTTGTTTTGATTCGCCGCCATGCTCAACCTCCGATCTTCCAAGTGGAAATAGTTTGAGCCCTGACGAAAAATCCGAGCTGCAAGGAAGAATAGATGATTTTATCAAGTCTGCCGAGGATTGGGCTCAGCCATATAAAACTAAAAACATTCTCATGACTATGGGCAGCGACTTTACTTACGTCGATTCGAATCGGTGGTTTGACAACCTTGATATCCTCATAAAGTAAGATGCTCAACATATTATGTTGCAAAGTATTTCAGCAAATATATATACAACACATTTTTGCTTTTTAAAAATATATTATGCTATTTATGTTGAAAAAAATTGAATTTTTTAATGGGATTTTGCTTATACAGAAACGTCAATGAAAGGCAGAAGGATGGCTTAAAGGTAAATCTTTTGTATTCCACACCGTCTTGCTATCTTCAAGAGGTCAATCGGGCAAATCTAACTTGGCCGATTAAGTCCGATGACTTCTTCCCTTATCAAGATAGCCAGGACGCGGTGTGGACCGGTTTCTATTCATCTCGGCCTACTTTCAAACACTTTGTCAGGAGGGCAAGCAGTTTTCTACAAGGGTGTCAGCAACTCTCGGTTATGGCAGCTAACACAAAAAACTTGGAAGAAGATCACTTTTCTTCAGATGTTCTTGTCTTGGAAGAAAACCTAAGCGTTGCTCAACACCACGATGCCATAACTGGTACCAGTAGGCAGCACGTGATTAACGACTACTCTCTTAAACTTCATCGTGGTATGCAGTCGTGTCAAAAGGTCGTTTCAACCGCATTGAGGTGACAAATAAAAATAGTCATTACCACAAAATATGTCGATCTGTAAACAAACTTGACTGAATTTGAAATGTCTTAATTTGCACCACAGAAAACTTGAAGCGGACAGTCAACAAGGCAAGGTTGAAAATCCTGAGGAGTTCAAGTTTTGCCCCCTTCTCAACATTAGTAGCTGTCCATTTACTGAATCGGAGCCTAGTTTTATCGTGACTGTTTACAATCCCTTGACTCGAGATGATGAGAATTCTTTGATCCGACTTCCCGTTCCGTCTACAAAGGGAAGGTGGAAAGTTGAAAATGAAAACGGTAACTTAATTTAATGTTTACTACCTACCAATTTTAAAATATAATGAATTCAAGAACTAGGAAGGTTATGTAAAAAATTAAACGTTTATAGACCCTGTATAATATATTTTATAGGCGAGATTTTAAGTCAACTGTTTCCGATTCCTCACCCGGTCCTCGACTTACCCGGACGAGAGAGTAACGCAACTCAAGAGCTGGTGTTTTCATCAGGACTTCTCCCTGGATTGTCAGTGACCAAGTTTAAAGTTATGTTTCTGAATTCCGAGCAAGAGATCTTGAGAGGGAGCGAGAAAGCGGTGGAGAGTGATGGTTCACTTAATCAGGATTTCTACTTCCATAATTCAATTGTGGGTTTTTGAAATAGTACAGGATAGAAAAAAAGTTTGATTCCATTTTCAAAAAATTAAAGTAAAATTGCAATCACGATTGTGAATTAAATATTAAGTTTACCTAATTATGAAACAGGGGATGACTTTAACATTTGATGGTGCGTCTGGACTCCTCAAAAAGGTCAAGAGTGGCCAAGAGGAAATAAACTTGTCTCAAAACTTCTTTTTTTACGAAGGAGGTCGACGTGGGAGGCGAAGTGGAGCCTACTTATTTGAACCATCGACTCCGGAACCTTTCATGATTTCTGATCACACTACGTACAAAGTATTTCGTGGTATGAATAAATTTATTTTGAACTCTAAACAAAATTTCTCAAAATCAAATTTTCAAGCCATAGTTGCGTACAGTTTTCAGGATTTGAGCTTCAAAGCGCCCTCTGTACAATACTCCAACTTTATGTTTCTATAAGAGTATTGCTTGTTAACAATTGTAGGGCGGGATGTTATGGAAGTTCATCAAACATTTGGTGACTGGATGAGTCAAGTTATTCGAGTGTTTGCCAACTCCTCAACAATCGAGTTTGAATGGCTTGCTGGATCGATTCCATTAACACTGTAATAATTATAAAAATTCAGGTTTTGTTTGGCTATCTATACTTAAGCTTGAAGTATCACCCTAGCTAAAACTGTTTTATTCATAGACCCAACGACACGAATCCGAACCACGAGCTCATCACTCGTTTTTCCAGCGACTTGGAAACACAAGGAGTATTTTACACGGATGCAAACGGTCGACAACTTGTTCAGCGAAAGAGAAATACGCGGGAAACGTTCACTGACAAAGTTTGTAAAAACAGAGAAAGCATTAGCGACAAACAAAATGCAAACAAAACCGTTTAATTTGTTAGATAATTGGCTGTTTTGAATTGTAATTTTTTACTAATGTTTACGTAAAATATTATATTATACATACATAGGTGAAGGAGCCAGTTGCTGGAAATTATTATCCAGTGACCACGCGAATGCTCATTACCGAAGGAAAAAGTCTGAGTGAAAATAAAAAAACGTTAATTTTAATAAATGACCGATCTCAAGGTGGCTCCTCATTGCATGATGGGCAAATGGAACTTATGGTACGACACGGAATCAATAAAAGTACAACGTATCAATCTTAACTGCAACTAACCCTTTAAGCAATAAATGCACAATTTTCCGTTTTGTTTTTCAGTTGCACCGAAGGATTTTATCGGATGATGATAAAGGCATGGGTGAAGGCTTGGATGAGAAAAATTTTGGAGAGCATGGTCTCATTGCTCGCGGAAAATTTTGGCTAATATTCTCCGGGGAAGGAACAGGTTTCGAATTTCATTTAATTTCAAAATATTAGTACATAAATAGTTACAATTTCGTAGTTTACAAAAAATTACATATTTTGTTTCAGTAAGTAAATACTGGGAGATATAGAATAATATAATACTGTAAGATAAACTCGTGTTTTTTAAATTTAGGCGTTCACAATTCCATTCACAGACCACTATCTCAGTCCATGTACATGGACAAAATCATTTCGTTTCGCAGGACTTTGGCCGACTACCCAGAACCTTTTGCAGTTTCTTCCAAAGTACAACTCATACATTTACATCATGAACTCAATAAGCATAAAAAGGGAAAACTGATTAAAATGTTATCAATGATTAATGTTTAGTTTTCAGAGTTGGCGAAAATCCTACTACCAAACTGTCACCTCCTCTCCCTTCAACGACTTTCCACTCACCAGTTTCTTATTCGTTTTGAGCACTTTTATGAGCAGCATGAGAGCCCGAAGTTCTCCGTACCCGCTCAAATTCCTCTCGCTGTAAGATTTTGTTAATTGTCGACACATTTTAATGTTGTTTGATGTACTTAATTTTTTATGATATTATTATCTATATCACTCATTACTGCTTGAATGTTTTGTGATATATGATTTTTGTATGTAACTATTAGAAACTAATGGAAGTATTGAACTTTCATTGGATCCGCGAAACAACTCTGGGAGCTAATCAGTGGAAAGATCAAGTCACTCGAATGAACTGGAAATCTAGTGCTGGCGAACAAACCTCGAAGCATGACAGTTCCTCTACATCGTCATTGTATTATGATGGAAAAGACCCGAGTCACAATTCCTCGTCTTACATCAGTCTTAACCCGTTTCAAATCCGGACCTTTATTTTCGAATTATAACGCTGTGAACTGTGAATGGTTCACGTATAAAACTTTTAACTCAAATCTTTTCTTCTTTCTGCTTTACTGTAAATAGTTATAGTAGGTATTTTTTCACTTTTTTACTGTAGTTTTATTCCTAATATGAACTTGGAGCATAAATTTCTATTTTGCTACGTAAATCGAACAAAAATAAAAATACAACGCCTTATTACTGCTACATTTACCGGTACTTGTAAGTGTGATGTGAATGTGCGTACATCATGCACATTTTGCATTAACAGCTGCGACAGAGCTGGCTTATAAATATGCATCAAATGAAAATTGTACTTTGTTTATTATTAGTACCTAACTATACTACTTGTGTGCTATGAGGAAGTTACTCTTCTTTCCCTACTTTTTTCTCCACTGCAAACCTTGAGTTCGCCACACACGCACAAAAAATATGTGATGATATGCATTAATACGAAACATGTGCGAAATTCTATACTGAACCGTTTCCTTACGCTAAATAATATGTGTCATATTTTAGCCAGCCTCAGACAGGAATCTTTTAATTTTTTTGAAAACATGGAAACAGAAAAATATCACAATAAAAAGCATATCATGAGGTATAAAAGGAATGAAAGCTCGGGATTCCTCAATTAATTTGTGAGAAGAGCCAGAACAAAATCCCAACTAAATTAGGTTATACATTGTGACTTTACATTTCCAAAACAATGTTTGCGTTAGGACTCTTTGGAGTTCTCTTGTTGGCGTTTTCATCCTCATTTACCATGCCAAATCAGGTACAGTATCATTTCATCAATATAGACCATTTACGTGTGTACAGTTTTTTTAGCGAGAAAGTTTAGACTTAATTTAAAAATTAGATATTATGCCTATGTATACATACATTTATAGCTAGGACTTCCAAGTCACAATATTAAGATTGTCAAACGTGCGGCTGATGTACCAGAGTCTCCAGTGGATCCAGATGCACAGCTTTTAGCAGCAGCCGTTGTCCTACTTCCAGTTCTGCCGTGCAATTCATCTGCAAGACAAGTTCATTATGGAGAGACGGTCATGATAGAAAGCCCTAACTTTGGTTCTATTACGGATTCTCAAGGCAATGCTGTGAGTTACGATAGCTCGAAGGACTGTTTGTGGCGATTTTGGGTATTTCTTTTATAAATGATTGCGAATTGCATGGAAAATGCTGGATCTTTACACATGTTCAGCTTACATACACATAGCTATATGTAAATGCTTTCTTTCATGGTTCCTTTCGAAAGGCGGAGGACTGCGAGATGAAATTGTCCTGTCCATTGTTTGCACTGGATGAGTTCTTTTGCGTGATGTCCTTGGAAGTTGCAAGAAATAATTCGAATGAATCGATTAAGTAACTGCAGATAAAAAGAGTTTTTGCAAGATAAAAAGCTACAAAAGTTTTCTTGAAAATTCATAAAATGTTTTGTTTTTCGTTTTCTCCATTTAATTTTGTTAGGTATTGCGGCATTGAAGGTCCAAAAGAACTTCCGGTGACGAAATTTGTCGACATCCGGTATACAAGAAGCAAAACGGAGCAAGTTGAACAAAATTGGAAGGATTCCGGAGCATTTCAGTGTCAAATTTCCTGTCCATATCAAGGTAAAATATTACAGCAATGATTTCTATATACAATATCATGTCATGACAAGAGAAACATTTCATTACTTTTAGAAACAACGTTGATACATCCGGCGGTTTTGTAATTTTTCAGAACTCATTTTTGACGATAACACTGGAGCGTCGCCGAGAAAAAGCTGACCACGCAGTCCACAGTACACTTAACTTATGAAAGAAACGCCCTTAGAGAAAGAACTCGAGAAACTTCATGAGATTATCATCACGCTTGGCGATGGTTTTATTTTTAACAAGCTACACGCAGAATTTTTACCAGGATCAACGAATTCTTTTGCTTTGGCGCAGGAAAAAAAATCATGAAAAATATCGTGCAATTTCTTCGGATTTTTGACCAAGGGCGCAACAAATTATCATGAAGTTCTTTCTTAGGTTTTTCCTCAAGGGATTTGAACAATTTTTAATGCACTAAAATCCATTATTTACATGTAAAATGCTCATTCATTTATATGGCATGATATTTTATAATCTACGTTTAAAGTTAGTGTAATGTCGCGAACGAATTTTTCATGTTTTAAGCAACAGTTGTCAAGTTTTGAAAGGGCACAAAAATAAACCTTCTATACGAGACTATTTAGAAATAGTTTACATTCAAGCCAAACAATACTGTGTATTCTGCTTAAATTTTACTTCATCTTTTGTTTCATTACGTTGATGGATAAAAGATATTTAAATGCGTAGTACAATTATGTATCAGTATAAATTATACATTACGTATGTGTGCATATTCCACGTGCCTCGTGGACAAACAGTGTTTAGCAACTAGTCGACATTTTCAATTTCACATTCTATTTATGTGTATGGGATATGTATGTAGGTAAATGTCAAATAGGCTTATACATAGATGAAGATATTTGAATTCATCAGTCATGAAACACAATACATAAACGAACATAAGTTCAAGGAAAGCATTCAATAAATGATTAAAGCAAAGCATACTAATAGTAACATTTACCATCAAGATCTTTTAAAATTCAATTTGAATTCACGGGCAAACATCAAATAGAAAAGATTATCAACGATTAAACGTTACCAGTTGCAAACGGGCAACGATTCCAAATACAAACATCAAAAGTACATAATATTTACTCAATCTTGTTGAACGTCCGAAAATCATGTAGAGTTTGAGTAAACGGTTAAAAAATTGGTCTCAAAAATGTATTGGTGTAATTTGCCGTTGATGATTTAAGTATGTCCGTTAACTTTCATCGGTGCGGTGATCAAATGACGGTGCCTCAAAAATCAATATGAGAAACTCGATACGCTTTTTACTTTTGTAACTGTAATATGAAAATAGTATGTTAATGTCTATATAGTATATAAAATAACGAACCAGTATAGGACACACGAAACGCATGCATTTACAATTGCATGCACAAAGCTGTTTTCATGTAACTACATTAAAATTTTCCAATTCCAGTAATTGCTGACTCGGGCAAAAAGGCAAATACATAAATAAATATCGTTTTAAGCTTCTTGCAAAAAAAGATTGAGTCAGTCTCATACGAAACCTTGGTGAGTGAACAATGGAGGGAATAATTTTCCTAGAATTCATGTACCACAACATTAAAGATTCTTGCCTTGAACTTTTGGAGGTATCTCATCGGCTGTTGCGCCGAACAGTACAAAACTATCAAAGACTAAGAAATTCAAAGATATCTGCAGAAACCATTAACATTAATGGAATTTCGACCTTTAAATCGCGAGATTTGATTAGTCGCCGTGAAATTTCGATTCACGAGTATAATTTCCTCGTCATCCAGGCATTCTGTCACTTTGACTTTCTACCCATGACCTTTGACATTAAGAGTAGGCACATGGACTTGAGTGCAAGCAGGATGCAAAGGACTAGATTGGTCCTCGTCCAGTTGATCATCGCATGTAGACTTGGTTCAATAATTTATGCAACATTTACGTCCCTGACTTCCCCCGCTAAGTGGAACTTCCACCGTGAGCTGTTTCTCGTGGCCTCCTCGATCATCTACTTGATTCTTTGGATTATTTCGATAGACACACTCTGGCGTCAACAATCCTTGGTCGTCATTATATTTAACAGCGTTTTTGGCAAGAGTTCCACTAACAGTAACAAAATACATTATACTCCCCTTTTTTCGGTGAGTATTTACTTGAATTGTTTTAATGCTTGATTCTTAAATTTTTACAGCCAGCAAAGGATTTGGAAAAGCCTTTGAAAAGCAGCAACAAAATCTTAGTCAAGATGAAGAACATGAGGGTCAATTTCAAAGTTTTTCCATTCGAGAGACTTTAATTCGATATCTGCCCTTCGTTGTCTTTTCGATGATGCCCCTTGGTTTTATGCAACTGGTTTTTGATCCCAGCTCACCCGTTTTCTTAGCATCGTTGGTCACCGTTTCAACATGGCGGGGTTTTCAGCGTCCTGAAATCATTGTTTTTTTAGTTTGTTCCGACATTTGCTACCATTTTTACTTTGTGACCATCATTTATTTTGGCGCATTGGCCGTCTTTTCTTTCACCTACAAGATCAGCAGCGAAACCAAGACGGCCCTTCAACTAATTGAGTTTGGCTCCAAATTCTATAAATTTTTTAACATAGCATAGCTAGAGTTAATATTCAATTCTTTTGAAAAGTTATGCGTTCTGTTTTATAATAATTTAAATATTATCTCGTAATAGATGTGAGGAAATTCCCTTGCTGTTCCGGGTCGCCCGGGTAACGCGCTACCTCCAGCACACCAAGATTTGTCTCCCCCTCTTCAACCTGTGGATGTCCAACAACATTTATCTCTCCAAACTAATGTCGTTGACGGGGGCCATTTGTGGAGGCTTCGCTGCGATCAAGCTGTCCCGAACGTCAAGTTCCAATGACCGTCTGTTTGCCCTAATGTACGGAGGATTTATGGTCGAAGCGGTAATTTTGTACAATGGGCTTTTCAATACCGCATTTAGAATCCCCGAAAAGATGAAGGAGATCAAGAAGAAGGTTGTTGAGAAGAGTCAGCAGCTCCAGCTCCAAACGAGCCGAGTCAAGTACACAAAAGTAATCAAGTCGATTCGAGCAACTGGGATTCAAGCAGGGCCATTTCACCTGATGGAACGTCAGTCGACTCCCATTTTTATTACCTTTGTGTGCCGATGGATTGTGGGGCTCCTTCTCTTCTATTCGAAATGAGTCATAATAATGTATGTAAGCAACTGATGTTGTATTTGATAATATAAAGTTAATTCAAAAGGAGAAAAATGCAGTTCTATCGGTAATGTAAAATGAATCTTGAATAATAAAGAATCACAAGTATGTAATAAAAAATAATAAAAATACTCTTTATTCTTTACGTTTCTTGGTAAAAACGCTCAATTTTTTAATATTTATGCGGGTTCAAATACATAATTTTTAGTAAGTAGCATAGCGCGCCTAAGGGCAATAAATTACACAATATAATTTTAAATTGGTCGATGATCCATTAGGATGCACAGCAAACCTCGAGCTTATCTTCAAGGAGCTATTTAAAAACAAATATAACACTGTATTTAAGAAACAGCTTCATACATGCATTCAAATATTTAACTTCTATGTCAGTCAAATTAAATGTGAAAATTACCACAAAGTCTGTTTTGACAGTTTCTGCGATCCGGCTCACACTGACTGCAGGAAGGTCCAGCAATGTATGGAGACTGTCCTTTTATATTTCCCTTGGGACTGTACAGACAAACTGTGGTGTAGTAACCTGAGCGCCTACCTGCAAGCGTTATTGAAAATAATTTAATCAAGTGGTTAATCATACATCATACATACAGTTATGCACTCAAAAAAAAACAACAACAATGTACCATAGTCTAAAAAATTATGAAAGACTCACATGGTTTTGATCCTATCGCACAAGCCATCGTTCTCGAATGCGCCCACACAACCTAAAATAAAAAATCCAACCACTCATTTTAATTATTTGAGAACTTTTGTTAAGAATCGCAAGACAAGTTATGGAGTTTGAATTTATAAGTACTTGTAATTAAATACCTGGGTGTAGTGGTCACAACCTCCTCTTGTGTCACAAGTGTTGTTGGCGTAGTTGAATTGCTCCCTTTCGTTGAACCAGTCGAGGACAATGTTACGGATGCCGTCACCGAGGGTAGGCCTTTCATCTGTGTATGCCACGTTCATTCCGATCGTGTCTTCGTCTAGTCCAAAAACATAAAACAAAAGGGCTTAGTCAAAAATCCTTTTTTTAATATAAATATAGCAAGATTGAAGACTATACAGAAGGGAAAATTCCTTACAGCTGTTCATTGGCATGCAGTTTCCCCGAATACATTTGTCTGCCCATTCCTGGGCCAAGCAAGCGAGGTCTTCATCGATGGTAAAGAGATTCATATTCGCCGCAGGGGGCTCTAAAAAATCAAAGAAAAATTACGTTAAAGGTTCTAAAATTATGATTATAGTATAAATACTGATTTTTAAAAGGCAAGTTATAAAAAATTATTATTATTGAAAACTAGCCAACAATGCGGCACACATAGTTGTGAATTCGAAGAAATTGCTCCCTCTCCTGATCTGTTGTTCCTTCGCTATATTGTCCTTGGTTATATTGTCCTTGGCCTGAACCACTAGCTACGACCTGTGGAATTCAGCTCATTAGAAAGTGATCACTCTATCATAAATCATAATATGTATATCTATAGTCAGGGACAGCAATCTAAGCTCATAGATAGATAGGCTAGGAAACGATTATATTTTAAAGTTGATGTTTGCTCACCAAAGAATTTTGACAGGCGAAAATCACCAATATGACACAAACAAGTCTCGCCATTTTACAATCAGTGGATTCTAATTTCTATTGTTTTTCTTAACTTTAATATTTTTAGTACAAGAAACTCAAAAGCATGTATTTTACTTTGAGAAATCTCAAATCTTCCAAAGATAATAAATATTGGCTAATTTTGAAGGTTTTCTTCTTCTTTACTAATATAGACAACGAAATTCGCACCTAAGCAGCTGACTTTACGTCAAGAACAAGAACGCTAATATTGTAAACAGAAATAAATCATAGGTATAGATATAATATCAAGAATTGGAATATTTCTTTCATTGTGTATTTTATTATTTATTACCACACAAGTCATTTACCTCAATTTGCATTTGATACATCAAAGAAAGCACGAAGTTCGTGCCATATTTCGTAAGTTAAGGTGTATTCACCGTAGTTACATGTGTATATTACGTTTAAAAGATGCTTCAACCTAAAATTGAAATCATCACGTAGAAATAACTTGTCAAAGATATTTATTCTACATATCCATTTACTGCTTAAAAGTAGCTTCTTCCAAATATTTGATACCATTGAATACAATTTCACAAGACAGGTTGCATGCGAAAATACCAAGGTACACGTAGATAAATTTCTTAATGAATTATTTTATATCCGTAAACATTTTGGGCATCACAACTCAAGAGTAATTTTAAGACACGAGTAAAATAAATGCAAACTGCAAAACAACTTTCAAATAGAGTTCATGATATTATGCATTTTAGTTATAAGTCCACATATACATATGTAGCTATTTATTTGAGCCCAGGACCCAGGACATAGAAAAGCTCATTTTCACATTCGAGTTTTCGATCGACTGTCCAGTGTCAAACGTTGCAACGTAGACACAGGTGTTTATGTGTTTATTGTTTATGTCTACTAAAAATCTGTCATGTCATGGATTCTATGCAATTACTTACAGTGTCAGAATGACCCCTTGCAGTTTTAATATTTTGAGGTTTTAACAAACTTTGAAAAATTTGAAACTTTTCAATCTGTCAAAGGTAGAACATAGACACACACTCATAGAAAAAGCAAGCTTTAAAAAAGTATAAGAATTTGCAAAACGGTAATTGCGCATAGCTAGTTTTCTTCCTTTTCACTTTTATCACTTAATGCGCTTCTCTCCCCATGACTAATTTCCGAAAGTTTGTTTTTCATTTATGCTGTATGCATGTACAAGTTTAAAATGATGAAACTCACACACGTACATAGTGGCTTTTGACTGTCCAAAATAGTGTACAGATGAGGTATTTGTGCATGTAAAATGTATCTATATTCGCCACATATATACGCAGCATATCATAACTAAATATTCTCATGTTTTGGAACTGTATGAGAGAGACATTATTTTTTACATATTCCCGATCACGAATCATCACATTCAGCATTCAATCATACAACAATAGTTCCGAGCATCCAATCATACAAGCGAAAATATTAGAGTGGTTCTGCAAATTCGAATCTGTCTAGACTTTTTCGAGTCGACAAAAGTCAGATTTGCACTTTTCAAAACCTCTTTATTAGTATAGGATCCGCGAATGTGAAATACATAGTAATCAAGTTAATATCAATTAGATATCTCTTAGGTGTGTTGTGAACTTGGCTGGTGTGTGTGTGTGTGCGTGTTTAATTGTGAGTGTGTGATTGATGGTATCTACCCTTGATAGGATAAAGAATTAGGGGAATTAATTGGGTCTTCTTGTTCTTATAAATATAAAACAAAATGGTACTAAATGTCACTAGTTGTTTTCTGTTGGCCGGTGTCTTAATAATACTCCCTTTGTCAGCATGGTCACTGGACAATGGTCTGGCCAGAACTCCTCCGATGGGATGGCTCGCCTGGGTACTGAAAATTTCTGCTAAAAACTACGGTTTTGTTTTTGGATTAAATCTCTCATAACCTTGAACGTTTTTAGGAACGCTTTCGATGTATAACCGACTGCGTCAATGAACCAGACAACTGCATTAGGTATTATTGTTTCATTGATGTAAAAAAACTTATGTACTTACTTTCTGTTTTAATTTTCGCAATTTTCATGTCTTACTCAAATATGGTTGACTTTTTTGTCATTTGTTGTGTGACGGTAGCGAGAGGCTGTTTATGAGAATTGCGGATAAAATGGTAAAAGATGGTTATGCAGCCGTTGGTTACGAGGTATAAATGACTACTTGTCTACTATCTATAGTAACTTCACTAGTATATCTATGTATGTATCTAAAAAAATGTATGTATCTATTAAATTCGACGATTGGTTTATACGTAAGATTTTTCCGTTTTAATAGTATATCGTAATGGACGACTGCTGGCTTGCAAAAACAAGAGACAAAAACGGAAAACTGCAACCTGATCCGGACAGATTTCCTAGTGGAATCAAAGCACTAGCTGACTATGTGAGTACAAGTGTATACGTATACGTTTATATACACTCTCATTCATAAACTTTTATGGTCAATATTTACATGTATTTGTGCACACAAAGATGTAAACTGAAAGCAACTTTTCCAGGTTCATGCCAGAGGATTAAAATTTGGTATTTATGAAGACTATGGCAACATGACGTGTGGAGGCTACCCCGGGATTACTGAAAAATACTTTAACGTCGATGCAAATACGTTTGCGAGTTGGGGCGTTGATTACGTTAAGATTGATGGATGTTATACCGATCCCAAAGACATGGATAAAGGTATGATATTATTTTTCAGTAAAAGATTTCTTTCTCCTACCTTTTGATTTGGACTCATTTACTGCCTTTATAACTATAGGGTATCCGGAATTCGGTTTAAGTCTCAACAGAACCGGTCGACCCATGGTTTATTCATGCTCATGGCCCGCTTATCAAGCAAGCTTTTCTAGTGCTTTTCCATTAAAAATTTTTACAATACACCAAAAATGTATACGCTGCAAAATTAAATGGGAATTTAAATGTTATTTTGTAATTTGCTATCTGCAGGTTTTCAGTTCAATATCGGTAATTGCATAATTTCAGTACTGTACAGACACTACAACTCAGTGGATCCAATTCTTATTTTGATTACATGTACAAAGTATTTTTATTATGCATGCATAAGGTTTTTTAGCCCACAATAATGCGTATGATTTTCTTGTCAACAAAATTTAGCCAAACTACACAGCAATTAAAGAAGCATGCAACTTGTGGAGAAATTATGGCGACATTGACGATTCCTGGGACTCGGTTCAGAATATAATTGATTATTATGCAGATAATCAAGACACTCTTATACCCGCCGCTGGTCCTGGTCACTGGTATAAAAAACTTCTTAAATAAAAAGTACGCTAAAGAAGTTATGTATAAAGGATAAAGGAATTCAAAATTCGATACAAGTTATAAAGAACCTATCAATTTGTTAAATTCCATACAGGAATGATCCTGACATGCTTATCATAGGAGATTTTGGTCTCAGTTATGAGCAAAGTTAGTTGAAAATGATCGTATTCATCATTCATCATACTTATGTATTAATCTTGCATAAAATTTTAATTAAATTTCTGTGTTATTCACCATACAAAATAAATATATGAAATAATGTGTTTTCTATTTTTTATTTTACACATTAGGCAAGAGTCAGATGGCAATTTGGGCAATTTTGGCTTCTCCATTGTTGATGTCAGTATAATAAATACACATTATGTAATACAAATTGCGTTAAAATGTATACTAATATTCTCTGAATTTTTAGGTCCGTAGACTTGAAAACCATAAAACGAGAGTACAAGGCAATTTTGAAGAACAAGAAAGTCATTGCTGTGAATCAAGATGTTCTAGGAATCCAAGGCCGTCGAATTTATAATAATACCGGATTCGAAATCTGGGTTCGCCCCATCACTCCAGTCGTCAACAATGACTATTCGTACAGTATAGTATTTTTGAACAGAAGAACGGATGGAACGCCAGTCCAATTCCCTTTCGTCATTCAACAATTAGGTTTAACTCATTCTGCTGGGTACAAAGTTAGAGATTTGTTTTCGAACTTACAATATGGCATCCTCAAACCAGACGACAACATTACAGTGAAAGTCAATCCCACAGGTCAGAAAAATATTATGGTCTTTAATATTTTGACATGCGTTTGTAGCTTTAATAACAAGATTTTTAGGCTCTTACTATTACTAAAATGCAATTCAATGTTAAGTTCATTTAATTAATCTCCATCTTTTTGTGATTTGGTTCAATGCAGGTGTTGTCATGCTACGTTTTATAGCAGTGTCCGCACCCAAGTAAACCTTTTTGGAGTGCCATCAAAAATGGCAATCTGTCCTCTTTTTCAATTTCTCAATGTACTCTAATATTGTGTGTGTAGATTTGAACGTATATATGATTGCTTGTTAGTAGGAACCTTTAAACTATAAAAACATTATAATACAACATATACTTGATAATTAAACTTAACTCAATCCTCACAAGTAGCTATAGTATAATGGTGATGTTCGTAGTTAAAACATTCTATTTAATTTTTGTGAAAAACATCGAAGAGTTTCTGAAAACAATAAAATTTGAAAATATTTCGAAAAATCGCGAAGGCCAAAAAAAGCGACGAGACTTTTATTAACCACGTAAATGTTGGTTTATAGTACCCCAATTAGTTTTAAATTCTTTGTAAGAAACCCAACAATAAACAGTAAATCGAAAAACTCGTCCCAAGAAATCGAGTCGTTCTCCTGCAAAACAAAGGATAGCTAGAATCTCCCCAGTCCCAAGGAGGAAAAAGGCGGACTCTATCAACGAATTTTTGAGAGTGGCCAACTTTGCCATCTGTCTCTTTGACTCTTCGTGATCATGAAAGGCTTCCCAAACTTCCTTGTCCCAGTAGGGCAGTTTTGCGTCCTTGAGGATTCGGTGCCACCGTACAAATGTTTGGACCCCATACCAAAAGTTGAATATACCCGAGGCTCGGTATCTACCGTAAAGATCCAAAGTGATGTCTAAATTCGGAGGGGAGAATCCCACCCACTCGTAAGATATCCGGAGCTCCTGGTGCAACAAGTCATAGTCTCGATTCTTCATAAAGGGTACCAGAATTCTGGATGTTTCAGTGTCCACAAATTTCAACAGAAATGCTTGGTGTCTTGGCGGTACATTATTTTGCCTACTCCCACTTCCATTTCCTGCCCCAACATCCTCAGAATCAAACCAATTGTCCACGACAAGTTTGACCGCATCTGATTTTTTTCCATCTTTATTTTCCTGACCTTCCTCCTTAACGTGAATCTGCATAATAGCGAGGACTCGTGTTTTGGTCGCCTTGGTATTTTCATGAAGAAAACTGAATTTATACCCCTGTTCTACAAGATCCTCAAGACTTGCATCAACCTCCATCGTTGTAGGGGCCAACTGACTGCTTTTCAATTGACTTAAGTAGAATTGACTTACGCAGAAGCAAAAAATAGCCCAAAAGGCAGTCGTCCAGTTCCGGTCCGTTTTTTCGCCCTTCCCCGCCTCTTCTTTTCCTCCAATCTTATATTTGGTCCCAGAAGGCGGTTGAAAAAGGAAGGGGAGTAGAATAGCGGATAGAGCCTCGAAGAGTCCCACTCGGAAAACAAGTATATGAAATAAAGCTGCGACAACCACCAAAATTAACAGGAGGCTCCACACTTTAGTTGTAAATGGATTGGCAATAGAAGTTGTTGGCGGCTTGTTGTTGAGGCCGTCTGCTGGATACATTATGGAGTACCCGTATGGCACAAGGACGTCTATTCCAGAGAAGCGAAAGGAGTTGGCCTTGGTCCCACAGTTTGAGCAGGCGAGAAAAAGGGAGCCGTACACTATTCCCTGATGGAACCACACGCTTTCTTTGGGAAAAACGGTGATATTTAAGGTACTCATCATCTCTCTTCTGATATTGTAATAGGCGAATTCCAACTTTTTCAATGCAAGCACTTTTCGAACTGTGTCAAAGTTCTTGGGGTAATTCAATTGACCTCGGTCAAAATTTACGTCGAACTTTGGAACCATAATGTAGAAATTTCCCAAGTGGCCAAATTTTCCATTTTTCCTAATTGAATTAATTTTTGGTTTTAAGTTGAATGGGGAATCCACAAGGTAATACTTGAACTGGACCCTTTCACTTCGGCCAACTGTATGAATTGAGGCATGCACTGTGTAAAGGTACAGAATTTCCAAGGATGAGGTATTCAAGGATAGTTCAAGAATATTTGATGGGGCAAAGCAGATACTTGGGCTTAAATTTCGATAAGATTTAAAAGAGCTGCCTCTTTGGATGTTATCGTCATTATTTTGAGCATAAGTAAAATAAATGAGGAAATTGTGCAAAAGATTTAACCTATGAGGATTTAATTGTACAAATAATTCCATCAAAGAGCTGTTAAAAAAGTCGATTGAATTATTTATGAATGCGTTGTTTGCTGGAAGAATAAAATGAGCAGTGGAGTCGGAATTTTGTTTTGTAAACCGATGTTGTCTAAAGATTTTACACAAACTTGCTTCAGCAGTCCACTGGCAGAGTGAGAGAGGAATCTTCAACTGTTGGGTTCGAGAAACAACCTGACTTTCTTGATTCCTCTTGTACTTTGTGTGATTTAAATTTGGATCAGTGTACTCGACTAAAAATTCTTGAATAATTATCCGACTGTGGGCAAACAGTGCAATAAATTCGTCAAAGGATGAGTGAGGAGTTTTTTCCTGGTGAGAAAAAAAGGTTTCAAGGGAAACAGTTGCTTGAATCCTTGATATAGTATAAAATAATACAAAAACGATGGCAACGGACATCTTGCTAGATTTGTGTTGCATTTGCTGTAATATTTTTCTTAATTTGCCCGTTTTCTCAAAAATAAGGAAGTCTTATTTTGTATTTTGTTTTTGTATACAAAAGTTCCTACCTTTGGAATTACACGAAGTTTTGTTTATTGAAAACGCACGGAGAATATTGACAGAATGTTGTACTGTTGAATGTAATACTATGTATGTATGTACAAACATCTTGACAAGAGTTTTGGCTTTGTAGACAGATCAACCTTTTCAGTAGCTCAAGTTGAGGTGGTGACGACAGAGGACTGAACACGAGCAGCCTACACTTATATGATAAAGAAACGTGACTGACGTCAGTCAAATGTTTACCCGGTTTTTCAACAGTTACGAAAGCAAGGAAACTGGCAATAGGCAAACAAAGTGCAAAGTTGAGTTGTTAAAAACTTGTGCGGACGTGTGCTGATAAGTTAGATAATCATCAAGGGCATACATGTAGAATATATGTAAATATATTTCAGTAGCATCTATAATGTGTATATGCATATAAAAGTAAAGGATAACCATGCAAGTTTGAATTCTCAGACAATAGAAACCGGCCAAACAACATAAAACGCATCCTTTGTTGCATACTGTCATGATCGGAAGGTCTATCGAACAAATACAAACAATAGTTCTGTAGTTATATTTATGTGCATGCCGCGTGGCTGTTTGTCCAGTCAGCTCATGTTCACAACCCGGACACGTGAGAACTTGCGGGTTTTGTGCAAATAAACATGCGAAAATTTGTTTCATTTTGATTTTTTTTCTCCGTCTTCTTCCGTTCAGAAACCAGAAAAATGATATAAAATACCTGTAGTCACGTGTACTTGAACATTGTACACTGTACACTGTACACACTACATACGTATCTCAGCTTTTAACTAACATTGAATGAAAGCGATTTCTGGAAGTGCACCGTTCATGTAGATATAATTAGCTACATGAATGTTGTGAACTTTGGGTTCAAAAGTATCCCTTTGTTCTTTTGTATTTGTTTTGCAATCAATTATCATATTTAATGATGTCATATACATACCTGTACACTTAACACATGCTTGCAATTTGTGTCCTAAACGTCATCGATAAGGTCGAATTTTCCAGAGAGGTTGCATTTATGTAAATTTTATGTGTTTTATGGATATAAATATTGCTTAGTTTTGCACACCGTGCTATTTGTTGACAGAAAAAAGATACACAATATTTTATTACAACAACAAAACACTTGATAAAATCAATTACGTTGTCAACTTTTAAAGCCGTCATTAATTAATTACATCATGAGTTTTGTTTATCTTTTAAACTTTGGTTTCATCATTTATGAGTTCCCCCACATAAAAACACTTTGACTTGTTCAAGGGCCACCTGAGTTCATTTCACACGACTGCAGAATGCAGAACCTATATATATATGCATGCATAAACTAGGCAAGAGATTAGCAACAAGAAACGAAAAAACTAAAATGACAATTAGTTTGTACCGGGTAGCTGACTCTCAAGTAGCTGAGGTTGTAATTATAATCCATCATTTTACTGAAACGATAATGGATGACAGGATAGATAATCCTCGTACTATTCTTAACTGTACAGTGTACAGTCAACTGTATAGTTTTGCTGATAAAAGCTTTGCTCTGTTTCACGAATCGTAATAATCACAGTTCGCCATTTTACCCACTTGAGATTTAATATAAAAACCGGAGCAACTTCTTTGCTCTTCACTCAATTGTGATCTGATGTGACACAGAAAGCAGAACAACCATTCAATTTTTTAACAATCTCACCAGAAATTAATTGAAAAATTCATTTCAACATGAAGGTCGCCATTTCCCTGTTATTCAGCCTCTTCCTGGCTACCAGTTCACTTGGCCATGCCATTCAAGAAGTTAACACTGGTAAGAAACTTTTTTAACAAAAAAATACTTCTCAGTGAAGTTTTGTCTTTTAAATTCAGGAAATTTTTTAATCTCATTTTTCTCTTTGTAGAATGTGGTGGAGTTGTCACAATCTTCAGAAATCAAAGCAGTGTAATCAGCTACAAGGAAAATGTGACTTTGGTCAGCGAGGAGCGGTGCGTATGGTCCATTGTCCCGGAAGACGGTCTTTTATTGTCCAGCATCACCCTGAAAATGGAACAAAATGGGTTTGAAAACAGTGACTTTACCACTGGCTTTATCTTCTACACTTGGACTGAGCGAGGAATTTTCGACGGAGAGCACATGTAATTTTTATAAAAAAATCCCTACTGCATAGAAAATTGTAATTTAATAAAGAACCACATTTAAAATAATATTTTTTGTTTGTGTGCACAGTTGGGTTGCTCACAATGGCAACGAGTTTACCTATCAAACTTCTCAAGGGTTCCTCTCCTTCTCCTCCGACTTTTCCCTCAATCCAACTGCACAAGGCTTCCGTCTTGCCGTGAGTGGAGCTGCATCTGAGTCTGGATCCAAAGTTGAGACGCGCCAAGTTTTGAACTTTCCCGCAAGGATTCCTAATGCCTGTGAAGACGGCGTTAGAGCTGCAGTCCCTAATGAGTTGATCCTGTCTTACCCACCTTTCCCCGCCATCACATACGGAGACAACACCAAGTTGGCGTACGTCATTCACAGAGAAGGAACTTGGGCTGAAAATTCTTTGACTGTTGACTACCTTGACACCGAGGAGGGTCTCGACATCCTCGAAGTTTACAGTCTCCGTGCTTACCACTACCGAGACGTGACTCATCACAAAAATGGAATGTAAGATAGCAAAACAAACTAATTTGTGCATTGTACATCTATATTCAGCCAAATATTTATATGAAGCGTAAAGAATACAACATTTGACACATTTTTGAGCTTACTTTAAATGATACTGATTGTTTTTAACAGTTATTCCGGAAAACATGGTCAATTTAATGAGACATCGTCAAGCTACGAGGCCCGAATCGTTCTCTTCAGCTCCGACAGCACTGGTACTGGACGAGGATTCAACCTTAAATGGGTATCCAGTCGACGAAATCGTGTATAAACTTTAATTTGCTATCTTCTCAAACCATGTGCATATTACGTGTGTATATACATGTATTTAGTTAGCTACATAAATATTTAAGATGAATCCACATTATATTTTTTAATGTATAGTGCTAATCCTTAAGACAAATCTCCACATTAGTGTTAATAAAGAATAAAGTTATATACAATTAAATTTTTGTAACACGTCTTTAGTTTAATCCTTTTATCATAACCATTACCAGTCAGCTGATCACCAGGTTGACATAATGTTGTTAGTTCAACTCGTTTTGACAAAAGTTATCGATCAATCCATTGAGTACCTATGTATAATGGAGGCTTTTGTAGTGGCTTGCTTTTACTGGTACATGCATAATTTTCTACAAGTGCAAAATGAAAAAACCTGCAACTACTTAATTTTGTTATATCTGTAGTCTGTACCGTTTGCAGATATAGTCAGGTACAATATGTATGGAAAAATTACAACTATATAATGTCTAAGGCTTACTATTCTCATCAGACAATCCTATATAGAAAACTTTGTGTTTACTTGATTTTCTGCCTTCGACCATGTTTGTTTGCAAATAGGGTGGAGCACTATACTTTTAGGACTTATTTTGTTGTCGTTTTACTCATGAAAATGATTTAATTGGATTAGACGCTGCTATAATCATTGACATCGCTAGAGAATTTCATTGAAAGACTTTTTCACTGGGCAATATGATTGCCATCTATACTACACAGGAAGTAGAAAGTTTCTCAACTCGTCCCGTTTACTCTGCTACAAAAATACTACATAATAGTATCTCAAGTTCCTTTTGATAAAATGAACGTTTCAGTAAAAAATAATTGTGTAAAAAGTTGGCTTAGACTTTCCTCAAGAAGGTCATTTGGGCCTTGGATAGAAGATGAGGTCAAAGAAGAAGAACCTGAAGTAAGATACAAAGAGTCGGTGGCAAAGATTGTAGTGAGTGTATACAATTTCGGTGCTTGTTGTTTACTGTGTCCCTTTACCTTGAACTTTGATCCTGTTACTGGCAAATATGTTGCTCGGGGGATATCCACAATTTTTACTGTAGGGTTCGATAAAATTCCGAAGTATAATATTAATTGTTAATATAATATATTTAACATATTTTTCCAATTTTATTTCAAAATAAAAATGTTTCATGTAAATGCCATGTTTTTGTAGAAAACGTGTTTTTGCACTTTGTTCTAACACACAGGGTATTGTTTTTCTGGTATACTTCTTGTCGTTTGCTTCCAACGCATTCTACCTTCATTTTCTGCTTAAAAAAATGCCTGACAAATACCGTGTTGATGATTTTACCTCCAAGTACACCGTTGCAATGTCCTGGCTGTGGATAATAGCGATAATACACTTCATTTGGACAATTTGGAAAGGGCGAACTAGGACACAAAACACTATGAATGCCTTTAACTCAACTAGTTTGCTGTTTGAAAAACATGGAATTTCTCTGCCTAGTCTTCAATCTGTATGCCCGCATACAAAATTTATTTTTTTATGTAGTAAATAAATATCTTGTAATAGATAACAATTGTTTAACCAGTCATCCACAATATTCATGAATACTTTTGGTAACGTTTCCAGATTCAATTTCTATCCCTGCTGTTTGTCTCTTACTTTTTCTCGTGGTCAATCGGCAGTGTGGCTAGCCATTATACAGGTGTAGAAATAAATTTTCTCAAATTGGTTACTTACGTACACAGTGCTGTAAATATAATATGTATGAGTGTTAGGCATTTTACGATAGTTTAATAAATTTTAAATAAGAAAAAGCGGGCAATGTAATTTCAAATTGGTAATGACTTTACAAGTGCCAACATGGACGTTCCCGCCACAAAATGACACGTACATCAAGGACAACTGGGAGATATTTTTGGAACATCCGAGTGTGCATTTTGTAGCTCATGCGTTGGCCGAAATTGGCACATTTCAAACCCACTATCATGACGTCATTTGTCTCGTACACGCTTTTACTATCAATTTAATATTTCGGCGCGTTGTCACCCATTTAAATGTATGGCGGGAGAATGAGGCGGAAAGCGAAACAGACACAAGATCAGTTATGCCGCTAAATTCCGTGAGAATGTCTTCATGTATACTTACATTTTCATTATTTGTAAACAAGTAGACACACACACATCGATTTTACCTACACGAGTGCTTTGAAATAAAAAGCATGTATAGAATTTGATCATTTGATGCTTTTCATTTTCGTATAGCTTCTAGATATTTTCGATCAGCTGTGTCAACTGTCGGATGCAATTGACAGTTCGATCGGTAGAATTGTGGCTCTTTCCTGTCTCGGATTTCTCCCCTACTACGCTCTTCAAGTTCGGTACATTTTCCAAAGTTTTCAAGCCAGTTTATACTCCGGGATTGAAACGTCTTTGATGGTTGCTACATTGGGCACCACTCTCATGCTTGCGGCTGAAGCTCATTCAAATGTAAGCTTCTTGCATTAATGAATATTTTTCGCATTATAAATTATGTATGTGCTCTAATGATTTTATTTTTGAATAATTTTGCATTTAAGATGAATCATATCGTTTCGTGGCTGCAGCTGCGAGGGATGCGTCAACGACGATGTGAAGCCTTAAATGAGAAGCTGGAAATACAACAGCGAGTAGACCTTTTACTCCGTCAAATCGAAGGGAATCACGTTGGACTTCGTGCCAAATTTTATACAATAACTTATGGTTTTGTCGGCAGCATGATTGGTCTCATACTCACCTATTCAGTGATGATCTCTCAGTTTCAAACCACCAACACGTGTTCCAATGCCAACTTAAGCCCGAGTGTAAATACGATATGAAACCGAGGGAAAATGTTTGATTGATAGTGTAAGTCTTTATTTTATTGTAAGTGTGCATAAAATTTTGGCAAACTTTTTGTCCTTTGTAAGTTTAAAATTTAAAATCAACAAATATTTTCTGCAAGTTAATGGACAAATTTAGAAAAGAGGTGCTGAGTCGCTGAGCTTGTTGGAATGATAGAAAGTACAAAGAGGATGAAAAGACCTCCAAAGTAAAGGGCCGTGAGGATGGGCAGGGCGAGCTGCTCGAAAATAGCGGGTGGGAGAATGTATCCAAGGACCAGAAGGGCTCCATAATAGGCGAAAGACAGAAGAGCTAAAAGAGCTACACCAAGTTGCTCCCCCAAACCTTGTACGATGGCCTTCTTCAAACCTTCTTCCGACATGTCTACATTGTTCATCTGGCCAAAAATATAATTAAAACAAAGTTACTCAAGTTTTTAAAAGAAAAACCATTGAAATTATCGTAATATTTCTTGTAAGGCCAGAGGAAGAAAGTTTTGAGTCCTTACAAAATGAGAAACAGGCTGGCTGATGGATGAAGGCAGCAGCTGAATCAAAGCTTGTACACGTTCTTTGTCAAAGTGGCCCAGCTGGAAGTCTGATGAACGATAAAAGTTTTAAGCAGGACTGTTTTTTTGCAAAAAATGCGTACTCTTAGAAAGAAATCTCATGAAATTTTGATGAAATTTGGCAAGATTGGCAATTTTTGATGAGATGTTCATGATATTTCTTCAAAATCTCATCAAAAGTTGACCAAAATTGATCAAGATTTTTGGCCAAAATCGTTTCAAAATTTCATGCTATTTTTTGTCAAGTCTTTGTTCTAAGGGTAAGTAAAAAATTGTAGACAAAGGAATAAATGTAAATTAAGGCTCACCGACAACTTTTGGTTGAGGGGCTGCTGATACAGTTGCAATTGTGGCAACCACAACTACGGCCAGAAAAATTAAGGATTTCATGATTCGTTTCCTTATAAAAGCGAAAGTAAAGCTGGACAAGTGTGTTGTAAATATTTTCTGATCAGTTACTAAATAATGAATGAATGGTTGGGTTATGTTCCCAAATCGTTTTATAGGCAATTTTAACAGCCATTTGCATCATCAGTTATATAACTTGAGTTGATATCGATAATGTCGAAATTGGAATAGGAAGACATGATCCGTCGGCAAAGTACTCAGAGAAAAACAGGAAAAGTTAATAACAGGCATACAAAATAGCTTTCAAAATTTTCACTGTCAATCAGGTGCAAGTTTTAATTCAGCGTGAAATTTATTTAATTGATAATTATTGATTAGTAATAAGCAATTTTCGCCATGTTATATTTTTGTTGCGTAAGCGTTTGCGTATGTAGCATGAGAGATTGCTGTGGCTGTGGTTATGTAACTATGTATATAATTAAAAGATAGCCGCAGACCCGAAACAAATGTCAACAAACAAAAAATGATAAGGCATTCACAGTTACACTTTGGATCTTGTTTGTGTTAATTTTCATTTCTTCTAAATGGTATTATCATCATAAAATTGCTTAACGTTATCTATGTATCTATGAGTATGCCATTAGTAAAGTTACATAAAATTCTCGTACTTGTTGAAAAGTTTGTATGAAGAACGTTGACATTTTTGCAGTCTCTAATATTGTCAACTGTGCTGCGTCATTGTGTACGGATATGGTTAAATAGGGATGTATCTGCAATTGACGCAAAACGGTTAGGAACCTTTATTAACCAATCAATCGTCACAAGTTAGGTTGGATTTGTTTTGAATTTGCAAACATTTCGAACTTTAACCTTTTCGGAATAAACTGAAAACTGTTTTGTCAAGTAGGAGAAGAAACTTTTAGAAGAATCATTATTGCTCTGAAAACTGTAAACATTCATCATGCATAGATACAACATAAAAAGATGACAAAAGATAAAATCATTATCATCACTTCCAAAACGACCGTTGCCAACAGCAACATCAATGTAACAAATAGGATGAAAAGCTGAAAGCACATGCAAATGTATTTTCGTGCAGACGCTCCTAAACGCTCTTATTTTCTACACAAACTGTATGTAAAATGTAAATGGTATATGTGCTTAATATAAATGAGCATGCATGCCTAATGCATAGAGTTGTCAGTTATTCCGTGTACTGCTCACATTATATCAGAAGTAGTGCAAATAAATACTTATTAAGTATTTATGATTCCTATATTATACAGATACATTTTTTACCGCTTTCTACTTTGATGTCGATGTATTTATCCATTCATTGATACAAACTGCACTTGAACCATGGTCTGGGACAAACTGCTGGCTTTCAACGTTTTCAGCGCCTCTTTACCTTTGTTGATCAATATATACGATGAGAAATATCGGACTGAAGATCAGAAACTGGCCTTCCCGGATGACCCCCCTGATTTTAATCTCCCAGTCAAGGAAGTATTCGATTTTGTTATAGGTAAAATTTTAAATTAATCTTTTGCCCATTATTGTGGTTTGTATACTACACATCTTGCATAGACACTTGGTTAGTCAACTTTGTATCTGTCCTATCTAGTCGGTGGGGGAACGGCAGGTTTAGTACTAGCCCGTCGCCTATCCGATAAATATCGAGTGGTTGTGTTGGAGGCGGGAGGAGATCCTTTACCTCTACAGTCTTTAGTGTACAATGGGGAATCTCTTGCGACAAATCCTGTCATCAATCATCAGTTTGGTTCCATCCCTCAAAAAAATGCCTATAATAGAGTAAGTTCATTTTAAAGTATGACTCTGATCATTCTTGAAAAAAATTGATTGAAATTGTGACCAAAATTTTTATCCCTCACCTAAAGATCATTGAAGCAACCGGTGGACGGTTGTTAGGGGGCAGCTCGAGTCATAACGACGGACATTACCAACGGGGTTCTCCATTCGACTATGACAGATTCGCAGAAGTAACGGGAGATGACAGCTGGAAGTATGAAAATGTGCTAAAGTACTTTCTCAAGTCTGAAAATTATCATGGTCAATTCAGTTTAGAAAATGGTAAGTTAACTGATTTGTTCTCTGCTCGGGTAAAGCTTTCCTTTTCTTGCAGATGAGTTTTTAAAAAACTACCGAATTTCAAACTTCTGCTGTAAAATTACAGGGCAACACGCAAGAGGCGGTCTTCTACCCGTCACATCACTGAACACGAGTTTTCGCTCTGATATTTGGTTTAGTGCTGGTCGAGAGCTGGGCTACGAAACTTTGGACTCCAATGGCCCTCAGAAAGTTGGTATTGTCTATGCACATTCAAGAGTCTGGTACTATTGACAAAAAAATTAATAAGCAGATCTATTTCGATTTTTTTTGTAAATTTTTGTTTTTTTTTACTATGTACTAGGATTTAGCCCAGCGGAGTTTAACCGGAATCTTACAAATCGACGCCGGGTCAGCACATATACGGCCTTCATAAAGCCAGTTGAGGCAACGCGGGAGAATCTGGTCATTCGAAGGTATTCCGTTGCATCAGAGGTAGAATTTATTCAGCTTCCATTTTTTTCATAAGTACACATTTTAAAATTTGAAGGTTCTGCATTGCAAATACTTACAACAAGATAGTTGAAAGATAATTTTTTTCATTATTGAAACTTTTTCAGATCCTATTTGAAGGAAATCGAGCAATCGGCGTCGAATATGAAAGACACAAAGTTCCATCAGTTGTGTTTGCAAGCAAAGAAGTTTTGGTGTGTGCAGGTGATTTTACTAACGTGGTGAATACCGATATAAAATGCCTGCTTTAAACTTCTTGTTAAACAACAAAGAACAAGAGATTTCTTCTCTAAATTTTGTGGTATACATAAAAGTATTAAACGAAATCTTGGCTTGTCATCAGGCGCTTATACATCGCCTATACTGTTGATCCGTAGTGGGATCGGACCAAAGGATCAAGTTAACGCTGCGAAGGTCAGTTTGAGTTTCAAATAAAGCATGATTTTTTACAACTTATAAAATACAATAAAAATGGGATAAAAAATAAAACACTTGAAGGTAATTTGTTTTTGAATACTTTAATATGCTCTAGAAAACTCCAGTGTCGATTTTACCAGTAGGAGAAAACGTGCAGGATCACTGGACGCTAAACTTACCGGAAATTCTTGTGGAAGATCCCAGTGTGATAATTCATGATCATTCAACCATTCAATTACAGGACTTTAATTCCTTTGTAGATCATGGAGAAGGTAATTAACAAGTTGGAAGTTACAAAAGATATTGATTCAAATGCTTCATACAATATCTACCAGTTTTTCAGTTAAATTTTGCAATATTATGTAAATAATAGGACCACTAAACGCGGATGGAAAGCTCGAAGCATTTATTGCTTCTAATCGAGCTAAATATGTTGACAAGAATCCACAATGGACAGACCTTCAAATATATTTCACTAGTTTGGACAATATTGGAGCCCTGTCCTGTGACGTAGTCCTCCAAAGACCGTATAGTGTTGGAAAACTGTATTACAATGCTTCGGCATCTACACTAGAGGAAAGTCTAATTCCCATCATTGATTATAGAGTTTTTGAGAACCCCAGCGACATCAATGTTCTTATCCAAGGTGCGAGCATAAGAATATATGCAAATATTACATTTCTAGGTAGATTGCATTGCTTTTCAGTAATGTGTTGTGTGCCTAAATTTCAATGTTGATAGGAATTAAATTCTGCCAACGTGTGGTGAACACGCCGACCTTTAAAAAAATTGGAGCTCGTTTCGCCTCGTTTGAGAAGCAGCAGCCAGCATGTAGGAAAAAAGGTCCAATGGGCTCTCGCGCCTTTTGGAACTGCTACGTGAGACGAACTGTCACCGGCGATACTCACATGGTTGGGACTGTCCGCATGGGGAAACCGGATGATCCCCGCTCCGTTCTGGACTCGAAACTAAGGCGAGTCAAATCTCAGAAATAAATAAACTGAATACTATTAAGAAAAAGTTGGAGTGTAGAGTGAATACAAAAACTGATTCATGTTTTTTTCTTTCTGACAACAGGGTTCTTGGGGTTGAGGGTTTAAGAGTTTGTGATGCTTCAATTATGCCCTACGAACTCAGTGCGAATATAGCCGCTCCCATCATGATGATTGCTGAGAAGACTTCCGATGAAATTTTGAAGGACTGGAGCTCTGCTACAAAACAAATCATATGAACCAAGCCAACAAATTTTCAGGGCATAAAAATGTTGAGTTTGAATAAATCGTACAAAAAGCCCCAAAGATCTAGTCAGTAAATTCATTTTTGACAACAAAAAAATGCAGTACCTAGTACTAGACACACTGTTTGTTATGAGCATACCTAAATAATTAGACTGCATGTATACTCAATAAGTTTTACAGATGTAACAAAAACAGATGAACGAGACTTTCATTCAGCTTTTGACAGTCTACATAGTGATACAACGTTTTACCTACTGTCCTCGACAACTTTCACACTATTTACTTGTTTTAGGTCATGACTGCGTACAAATACAGACAACCATCTGCAGCATAACAAGCCAACGAGGAGTTCATTGTTTTATTAAGCATGCGTTGACAGACTTTTGGACCATAATCCAATTCTATATTATAGTGTTGTATATTGTAGAATGTAATGCAGTTTTATTTTAAGCTTTACCATACACCGCCATCATGTGGAAGCCCATGTTTGCCTTCAACCTTCTGAACGCCTCTTTACCCCTGCTAGTAAATATATATGATGAGAAATATCGAGCGGAGGACCAAAAGTTAGCCTTTCGAGATAACCCTCCAAACCTAAATCTTCCCGTCAAGGAGACCTTCGACTTTGTCATAAGTAAATCGACCACTATCAGTTCAGAATTTTATATTTGCATTAAAAACGAAGAATGCATTAACTAATTAAAGTATAACTCTCCCACATGTCAAGTTGGTGGCGGAACAGCAGGATTGGTCTTGGCTCGTCGCCTCTCCGACAAATACAGAGTCATTGTTTTGGAGGCGGGAGGAAATCCCGTCCCATTGTTGTCGTCCGTTTATGTGGGTCGGGAAATGACGTATATTCCACAAATAAACTATATTTACCGATCAATTCCTCAAAAGCATGTGGGACCCAACAGAGGAAAAGGCGGTGTAAGTAGATATATATTTTAAAGTACCATGAGAAATCCTCGATTTTTTGTTGGCAACCATCCACGACTTACGACTGAAGACCTGCAATAATATTTTTCATAAATAGATTATCGAAAGTAGCGGCGGGAAGATGTTAGGCGGCAGTTCGAGTCACAACGAAGGTCACTATGAAAGAGGAAATCCCTTGGACTATGACAGGTTGTCGTCGTGTTTTCATCAAACTGCAAATCATAAATGCAGAAAATTTAAAATTGGAATGCACTTTATCATTTTAGATGGGCGAACGTTTCTGGGGACCCGAGTTGGCGATGGGAAAATGTGCTTAAATATTTTCTAAAATCTGAAGATTATCACGGACAGTTTAAATCAAATGGTGATTAATTTCACATTTTGATGCAGAAGTTGAACATCAATTTTGAGCAGAGATTTATTTTACGGGTTTTATTAAAACGGACACAGGCTATGTTCAAAAATATAGATTTTTCCAATTGTTCTGACAGGTCAACACAAAACTGGCGGTCTGCTTCCAGTCGCCAAAGTAGATTCTAGTACGCGGGATGAGATTTGGATTGAGGCGGCGAGAGATTTGGGCTATTCATTAACTGACTCAAAAGGGCCTCAAAAAGTTGGTAAATTCACCATGAAGCTATCCGAATTTTACTTTTTTTGGTTATATTTTTGAGCTTGAGCTTTAAGTGTTTTTTTCGTGAAACAGCGTTTAGTCCAGCGGAGTACAATAGAAATTTGACAAACTTTTATCGTGTGAGCTCCTACACTGCATTTATACAGCCAATTGAAAATCAGAGGGAGAATTTAGTTATCAGGCGGTATTCCGTCGCCTCAGAAGTAATTCATTTTCTCAACGCCTTAGAACTTTTTTATTTTATTTTTTAGCTCAAGATAAAGCAAGATTGAACTTTTTACCCTTAATTCCAACGTGAAATGTAAAAGTGATTTTAATTTGATTTTTTCAGATTCTGTTTGAAGGAACTCGAGCGATTGGTGTTGCTTATGAGAGACACAAGATTCCATCAGTTGTTTTTGCCAGTAAGGAAGTTCTCTTATGTGCCGGCGCTATGATTTCACCTATGATCCTCATTCGTAGTGGAATTGGACCAGAGGAGCAGCTCAAAGCTGCAAAGGTTTAAAATGTACCATAGTTTAATATTATTTGTAAAAAATAAACCTGTTTTAAATGCAACAAAATTTGAAAAACAGAAAGCTCCTTTAAAACTGTTACCAGTGGGACTTAATTTTCAAGATCACCAGAATATTCGTATGCCCCCGATCAATGTAACCGATCCTACTGTAGTTAAGCACGACTTCTCAACACTTGAATTTAAGGACTTTAACACGTTTGTGGAAACTGGCAAAGGTTCAAATCTGATTTTACTGGAAAATATTGCAAACTGTAAAGAGAATTGTACAAAAAATAATACCTGCGGTTAAAAAATATATGGGACAAAAAATCATGACAATTGTACAGGGCCATTGGCTGATTATGGAAAGAGGGAAGCGTTCATCGCCTCGCGTCGAGCCATCAATCTCGAGAAGTATCCAGACTGGCCCGACATGGAGTTTTATCTGGGCAACGTAGAAAAGGGATTCATCAATAGTTTGTACTGTAACCCGGTTTTAGAACGACCCTATAGTACAGGACAGCTTTACTACAATTCCTCAGCCAATACCCTTGAGGACAGTCTTATACCCCTAATTGACTACAACTTTTTGAGCGATCCCAGCGACATTGACGTTCTTATCGAAAGTATGTTGACCTCTGTCCCCTCTGCTTCGATAGTATCACATCTCATCATGTCTATTAGCAGCCTTTAGTTTAAAATATTCCACTGTTGCAAGATTTCATTAATGTATTGATTTTAATATTTGTTTTGGAGATTAGGTATCGAATTCTGTTTCAAGATTGTCAACACTCCCACCTTCCGAAAAATCGGGGCTCGATTTTCATCCTTTTCGAAAGTCGCTCCAGCCTGTGACGCAGTTGGGCGGTTTGGAACGAGAAAATACTGGATTTGCTACATTAAGCACATGATTGGCTCGGACAACCATCAAGTGGGATCGAATCGGATGGGAAAGGTCAAAGACCCTCGATCCGTGGTGGATTCGAAGCTCAAGTATGTACATACGATTACGAACATTGAAATTAGTTATGCATGACGTAATTAAACCACATGTAGCCTTTTTTGTTTATTTGTGTAGAGTTCTTGGCGTTGAGCGTTTAAGGGTTTGTGATGCTTCAATTATGCCCTATGAGCCCAGTGCAAATCTAGCGGGGCCGATTATGATGATAGCTGAGAAGACGGCTGATGAAATCTTAAATGACTGGAGTGCAAAATAAGCATGCATTCAAATATTTTGTTTTTGGCTTAATAAAAATAAAGCAGCCTGTATGTCCTGTTGAACATTTTACTTCATTTTGTGATGGGAAGTTCATCGTTGTTCATCTAACAGAAAAAATATATCTATAATGTGTCAATACCGTGTTTTTGTATTGTACTGAATATGTATAATATGCATCATAATTAGTTATGATAAACTACAATCTAAACTGACCACTAGGGGAATGATGAATGAATCATGCACCATGTAAGCTATAAAAATAACGCTTATGGCTCTTTAGATAAAACGGCTACTGCAGGTTTCATTTAATTAGTGCGAATAAAGGTGTGCATAAAATTAGGTTCTCTTTTTATCTCACACATTTTGTGCTCTTGTCTACAGTCTACTCCAAAGTTTGAGCTATCTCAAAGCTAGTTATCGCTGTTATCACAATGTGCAGATATTTTGGGAGCAAACACTGGAATCAAATGCCAAATGCAAAATTGTTGTGGGTCCGAGTTCAATCTGAGTTCATATCCCTCCCTTTTAAAATCTTGTTTTCTGTGTAGAAAGCAGGGAGCAGTAACATACACACGCCAAAAATTGTTGTGTAAGTGAAAAATTGCTGATTTCTCTTGTGAGTTTCTCATAATTGTTGTAAATCTAATCGTACGCGCATAAATTAATACATAAACACGCAGGCTATCCAGCCTGCTTTTTTTTCCACGAATCAATTTTTTTTAAAATGCAGGCTAAATGTTTTAAAATACTGGTATTTTATTAGCTGCTTAAGATTAAAAGGGGGAAAGGATGGAGGAGGTTGTCATTAGACTCGACTCATATGGATTTCGAGCATTTCTTGACAATTACCAATTTGAATTGAACTCGCGTACGTTGTACGCCGCAAAAGTGGCATCATGCTTGAAGTCGGGCGAAAGTCTCATTGCCATGATTGTAAGAATTCATTTCAGTTTCCCTCTTTTTCTATCTAAATTCAAGTATTCGAAAGTATTCTAAATGCGTATTTAGTGCATGTTAAATAATTATGATAATCGTGCAACTAACTAAATACATATGTGTGATTTTAGGATTTTAAACCAGACCCTTTTAGCAAAAACCAAGAGCTGTATTGTTTCATTCGGGCCGCAAGACAACCGCATGAGTTTATAAGGGCACTCGGCCAAACGGAGAATCAACATTTGATCAGGTTTATCGGAGAACAGCTTGGGTTGACCCTGTCTGATGAAGACCTTCGGTCAAGTGCGCCACCCACCCCAACCACTCCTGCCCCTACTTCTGGAACAAATTCCTCTGTGTTTACAATGAACGGATTTACAGCTGGACCTGGAACTACTACCATAATACAAGGCGATTTGAACGTGAATCAAACCAATAAACAATAATGCTGTTGTATGAGCTGCTGAGATTTCTTCCATGGAAAGTTTCTTCCATAAGAAAATACCAGTAATGTTCCTCAATACATATTATAATATTTTTTTACAAGAGCTTTCTTTTTTTGTGCTTCTAAGCAAACAATCGATATACGTAGTTGAGCAACCTACTTCGATCGATATATTTGCATAATTTACAATTTATTTTTCTATAATCCATACCTGAATAGCTCTGTTGTGCAATAATAATTATGGCGCGCCAAATTACTTTTTGACTCAACACCTTTGTCATTTACTTTGCTTGGCAATGGCTCGTCTAATGTATAAAAGCATAATATTTGCAATAATAATTATAAATTATAATTATGATTGTTGTAGTCAACTATACGACCTACTTATATGCATATGCAAGATGGGGAAGGCTAAATGAAAGTCAAAGAATTTGAACAAAACGAAAC
>JAQIVE010000037.1:0-67944 GCA_034698285.1 Sminthurinus bimaculatus
TCCCTACTACCATCCACATGTGATGATAGCTTGTTATTATTATGATTAATATTTTAAAGGCATACCCATTATACTGTCCTCCATTATTCCATTGAGAATTTTGATCTTGATAGCCACCCTGTTGGCCATATCCTCCTCCTCTACCGCTGCTATTGTTGTAAACCCGAGACATTGAATTACCATCGCCTCTTCTTGGTCCACCTCCCCTTGGTGCATATCCTGCAGCTTGTACGAAATGCTGTGGTTGTATAGGGGCATTTGGTGGGGGTGGTTGTTGATGCTGTTGCTGCATATAAGCTACAGCTTGGACATTGAATCCTTCTTTTGCAAAATCACCTCCTCCTGCAGTTGCAATACCGTTCCTCATATGAGGTGGAACGTAACGTGCTTGCCCCCCTGCAGCATTCATGTCCATGGCAGCGAACTGAAATAATATGAAAGTAGAAAGTATAAAGTATTATAGAAAACAGAATTTTATGAAACCATCAACACTATAATATTATTATTGTATTGTATCATCATGTAAAATCATGATGATGTATTTTTTAAAAACGTGTCACTACTTTTACGTCTTTATGTATTAGAAAAACTTAATTTTCCATTAAATCTTTCCTAAGCAAATAATTTTCATTTATACCTATTAGTTGCTACAAAATTCCCTTCACTTCTATTGGTACTAATTTTTATCACTATAATGGAAGAGAAAGTACTACGAAACTAAAAGTTGAGCGATGGAAAATTGTTATGTATGTAAAAGCAATCGAATTTTACAACAATTACTTTTTTCATATAAAAGTCAAAAAAATTTATATGGGAGCTAAACACCACATAATATTCTGAACAACGTCCTTTACGAAAGGAAAAGTGGCATCATATGCGTAACCCTTTTAAATTCTAAAATGTACGACTGTTTAGTTTAAAAATATCCTTGTTACAAAATAAACGCAACCATTTTACGCATAAAAAGTAAAACAAAACTTACATTTTGATATCGACGCTTATCTATTTAAGGTTTAAGGTCTATTTTTCAAAAGCAAAATTATTGCTGAAATATTATAGTACACTTCGTCTAAAGATATGCCTACCTGTATACATAATACATAATTATAGCTATTATTTACTTCTAATTTCTAATTTACTTCGTTATATTTTAGGCATTTTGGAAAATATTCATTCAACATAATTGCCGATTGCATGTATTGGTAAAGTTTCATTTTACGATCACGACCAAGGGGTTCGCTTAGGAAGTCATGCCTTGTGCGCTTTTCCCACAAGGACCTGAACAAATAGTGTTACTACGGCATCTACAAAGGTGCCTTATCCTCTCTGATCTCTGATGATCTTATTATGATGCAAAAGTGCGTCCATCCGGAATCCGGACTATACTTATATTCTGTATTATTATGTATTATTAATGCGTACTTTAATGTTTCAGTTAAATAACAATACAACTCTTACCGAAGAAAGTAATATATATTGTGATGCCTTCCACTAGAATAGTAGTTGGTACTACTGATATTTTTTGTAAATTGTGTTGGTGTATTATAATCGGTGGCAATCTAACGATAAGTTGGTTGAGATACTTCTTGAACTAATTATTTAAAATTATACTTTGACACGAATAATTATATCGTCCCAACAATAGGAATTTTAGATTTTGATATTTTATTCAGGACCGAAGACCGAATATACATAATATAATCTTGTTACATTATTTATATTTTAAAATACTATACTATCCCTTCAGCGCTAGCTAAAGGGATAGTATAGTATCAAAATCGCGATTTTGAAAATAATAAGTTAAAGAAATTGACGACTATACGAGTACGACAAATAGTTACATACACTAATACGTAGTTTAGCTGGGTTTACTTTAACTTTATTGCGTTACTCCTATAATAATATAGTAGTACAGCCTTTTGTAGTTTGTCTACCTTTTGAGGAGTTGAAATTCTGACTAACTCTACAAAACGTATGACACATCTTCATCATCATCATCGTAATATTATTACGAGTTACGAGACTCTATCATCATTAGTGTGTAATTGTGAGTGAGTGTGTGGTGTGTAAATCAGATTCTTTTTCCATATTATGACTTGCTTACATACTACATATATGCATACTACTGTATACTGTATACTGTACAGTTGACTATATTATACGCATAATATGCGTTTGAAATGAGATAATACCTCATTGAAAGAAAAAGTGGCATAATGTAGGTAATAGGTAAGTACAACATCATTTAATATCTAATATCTAAATAAAAACACAAAATGTACTAAAGTATATTATCTACAAGAAATATAACGCGATTATCAGGTAATGTAAATGGAAAGGTAATTATTTATTTTGGAGAATAGCCTTTTAGAAATTAGGAAAGTGAGAATTTTACAATCTATTCCAAACGTAGAAACAACAACAATAATTATTCTTTTAATCTCTACAATGCATTTTAGTAATAATTTTATAACAAACATTTTTACACAAATCAGAGACAAACTCCCAGTCCATTTGGATGTGCAATAATAATATCCTATAGTACGTAGTACGTGCATATTGTTTACGAGTTTACTCGTAGATACTGCCACTACTTTTCCATTGTTAACTCAATACGAAGTAGGTTACTAAACAAACTGTAAATGCTACAAACAACCAGAACTTAGATAAGCTCTGCGTACAAGTAAAAAATATTTTACTCTTTTTATAAACCAAGAACTACTATCATTGCATTTTCATACATATACAAAAATATAGAAGTAGTGATAACAGTCTACCCAATGGCAATAATATATATGTTACTGATAATAATACTACTACCTAAATAAGTACTAAAAAACGACAATTCACTCGTTAGATATTATTGCAATAAAACATGCTATTTACTTACAATATTATTATTGCTCAAAATGTGTAAACAAATAATAAAAATTTCAAACAAGAAACAATGTAAAATTTGTACAACACATTTTATACATTGTTCAGTTTTTAAAATGTAAACAAAAAAAGCATTATTGTTAAGAAGGTTTTACAAACTTCTTTTCTATCAGTCATTGTGTAATATGTGGGTACATGCATTCTTCTCGGCTATTATAGTTTTAATTTTTAATATTCTTATTCTGTGCTATAATTGACAATAGCACGAAGATTTTCTGCCCCTTCTTTCTTTCTTGTTTTTAATAATACAACAAAAAGACAAACAAAAATTAAATAATGGAAAAGGATAGTATTATAACTTATAACTTCATGCTTTCAGGCAAGTTTCAAAATTTCTAAAAGCATCAATCTAATTTGAATGTAAATATTAAAATAAAAGTAAAATACATTATAATTTGCTTACATATCATTACAAATGTTAAAATTACTCATTGTAGCTTTCAATGATGAATGTGATATATTTCATGTTTTACTTCTTGATGATTAATCAACAGAATCATAAATATGAAATAGGTCTAGTGTCTAGCGTATAGATAAATAATACGTTTCGATAAAATGCAACTACTGTTGCTGATAATGATGAATTATGATAACGTTTTACTTACATAGAACTATTGTGCAAACTCTACCGGATATTATAAATCGTATACAATTCGATCCTTTTTTGAAAAAAAAAACGCAAAAACCCTAAAACGTCTAACGTCTGTAAGTACTTAAGTACTACTTACAACTATAAGTAAATATATACAGAGTTGGATATCGCAACAACTATACGTTTATATAATTAACCAAGGAATCCCAAAAATACGAATTCTGCATACTTGCTGTTAAAAGTAGAATATCTATTACTTAAAAGTATACTAGAAATAATTTCTATTTTATTTAAAATACAAATTCACTCTTAATATTACATACTTTGAACTTACATGATGTATGTACTACGTCAAATATGTAAGTATGCTAAATTATATCTATCTCTCATCATCAAATACATCGTCCTGATCCTAAAATACTTGCTTCATATATATTAGACATGCATATACATATGTACATGCCTTAAAAAAGTGTTTTTATAAAATGGACTCAAAGTAGACCAAAAATGATTCGGTTATATACACTTGATAAACCTCAAAAAGTAGAACTATTCCGTTACAATTAACTCGGTATTATAACATAATATTTAAAGTAGGTTGTAAGACTCTTTATTAAAAATTAACTTTAATAATAATAATAGCTCAAAAACATGCCGTTTTAGCTCGGGGTCTATGATTTCAAAAAATAAAGAAGAAGAAGACCCACAACTTGAGTATATTACCTATACAGACAAGAGCAAGTAAGTAGACATGTACAAAAAAAAAGAAAGAAAGAAGCCGGACCGCAATGGATATGTCGGTCTCGTTGAAATACATTGAAATACATACCAATTCTAAGACAGACGGATGATGATGGTGATTCACAAAATTGGGTTTTTTTTTTCAATTTGAAAATTTTGACAGAGACACGGAACTGACAAAATTTGTAATGATAATTATGAAATTATATAATTAATACGTACCTGCTCGGCGAGACCAGCTCCATTATAACTCATGACCTCAGTTAAATTTAAAAATGATTGAGGAGAAGAAAATTCCAAGCTTGTTCGTCCAAAATGGCTTTTGCAAAAGGACCCTTTATTTCTATTCGAGTTAGTTACAGAGTTCCTCGTTTCTTCACTAGCTCCCCTAGTTTTAGTACTAAAAAGGAACACGGCTATTGACTATGAGAGAGAGAAGAAGCTGACTTTTATCCGTGTATAATATTATCATGTAATGGTTCGGCAAGTGGTTTTTGCTTAAAGCTCTCTTCAGCCGTCTGACTAAAATAGAGATGGCCTTTTTCCAAATACAAGGAACTCTATCTCTATCTCTTACAATGAGAAAACGTGCTGCCCTCGGATGAGTTCTTGTTCTATGTAAAATGTTTCGCCAAAACCCCAAAATTAAGTCTGATATCTTCCCCACACATAATCTTGTATTAAAAGAGCAATGGCCTTGGTGGGGCCATTGAGTCGACTCAATGTCGTCTCCTATTCTCCTATTCTTTATATAGGAATTTTTTTATTCCACAAATAATAAAAGCATGGCAAAAATCATCTAATAATATGCTCATTTTTACTAGGAAAGGGGAAAAAAGTGTCAAACAGTAGCTATTATAGTATACATGAAATATATTTTATGATATTTTATCATTCACATTCCCTCCGACGTTTGTATTAATTACAAACCGCTGCTAAATGATTACAATTTCTTTCATTTCAATAATATTTTACCAATACTTACACTAAAAATGACTTTTTCTATAAGCTGACTATAAGCTAAAATAGACTTATATACTATGCCTTGTGTGGGGTAACCTAAGACTACTACTGTCAAATGAGAAATCATGCTCCCGAATACCTAAAGTCGCCCCTTGTTCCGGTTTTCTAAATACATAAGTAATGTGTTATGATGTATGCATTTAGTTTGCGATTATGTTCAATTTTTAAGAATTTATGCATTTAATAATGCCCGATATTTTAACATGTACACGTACTTGGTAACGGATATCAAATAATAATGCCTGAAAATTATGATGATGGAGAATAAAATGTGATTTTTTATAGCTCAAGTGCTAAAATCCCAAAATCAAAATATTTAAAATAGACAAATAAATGATTTATTTTAATAACCAGACTTTTATTTTTATCTTGTTTTTTCAATAAAAGAACATAGTTATCGTATTTATTTTTGAAAATTATGAATCATATTTTTAGGCAGTGGTTGCCGCCGCTTTCTTTGTCTTGTTCATCTGGGAGGCGATACGATCCAAATCTCGTCTTCCTTGACTGGTTAAACGTCTTCCAACACCATCGGGTACTTTTTCAACTAATTTAACAGACTCGAGGGCTTGCAGGGCTTTTCGAGCTACTGAGCCAGAGCTTCTGCAAAAATGTGAGGGTGTAGCTCCATTACGCTTCCTCGCTATTTAAAATAAACAAAAATGCAAAAAATGATTTTAGTTTGATTTTAGATTACACCATAACAAATCTCATCTTTCTATTTTCATTATGCTACCATGCATAAACTTTATAACTTTGTTTTCCATTCAAGACAGGATAATATATTAATAAAATTAAAATAAATCAGACAAACGGACATTTTTCAGCACTATTGTTTTACATAGTTAGCCTTGCACCATATACTCTTTGAGTATATTATGGTTAGCTCACAGATCCGAAATTCTACTCAGAATTTTGGAAGCGGTGAAGGATAAAATTTCGCCACCACTTTTTCCAAATCCATACACTACATTCGTAATATTTTTATTTGGGTTAATTAGGTTAAGATTTTTACATGGTTTAGTAAAAAAAAACTTTTAAACAAGTAGGTTTAAACACAGCATTATGGAAAAAATTTTAACCTAATTAACCTAAATAAAAATACTTCAAGTGAGGGGTTTGGTTTATGAAAAAGTAGTGGACTTTTTTTTAGCACATCCAATTTCAGATGTGCGAGCTGACTATGTTTTACACAACAATAACAAACCAACAAAATCACAATAAAAAAGAGAGGAAAAGAAAGTAAAATAAAAAGGGATAATGCATTCTTGGCTATCCTTTTTAATACATATTTTCGTAAATGATAGAATAAAAGAAAGTAAACCAACAGCACTCATAACAGCATCATTTTTAATGCATCAAAAAGAAAGAGAAATATTTACCAAGTGTTAACATAAAATAAGAGTTTTAAAATTGACTCACTTCCGAAAAGTTTGGTGACGGTACTGCAACCAATTGGTGATCGAATGTACAAATGTCTGGCAATTGCAGCACATCTAATGAAAAACCAATCTTCATCATAAGGGGCGAGTTCCTTAGCTTTGGAGGTCTTGACCAAGTCAATCCATTCAGGAACCTTTACTTTGCCAGATCTAATGTAAATAAATTACAAACCAAAAGCATTTCCTATTATAGACCATGAACACAAAAAAAGAATGACAAGTATAGTTTACACCAAGTTTACACTAGTTCAATTTGTAAACATTAGGAGAATATAAATCAGCTTTCAATTAATAAACTGTGTATGTTATGCATGTTGTTTAATAATATTATAAAAGTTATTATAAAACAATGATCAGTTATTAGGGGGAAAAAACTTACTTTTTGAGAAACTGGGCAAAAGCTTTGACGAATTTGTGTTGATCTACATCCTTTACGGATGATGGATATTTGAAACTTGTGGCCATTATGCCTATAATAATATGAACAAGAAAAACAACAGATTACACAACCATGTAGGTTATTTAAAATCACGTTAAATACACGGTAATATAATTGTTGTATTTCATAAAATCATTACAACCTCATTATTATACACAATCAAAGTTATTAAATATTTTTAGATACGACAATGTAAAAAGTTAAACGCCACAATGCCGGAAAAATAATGTTTCTTGCAGTTCCAAAAACACATACACAATAAACCTTTTCCATGGACAAATTATGGTTTCCAAGACGTGGGTATCAAATGTACAGGGTACACAAGTATGTCAGTATAATATATATTTATCAAAATTTTAATTCAACTTACCGTTAAATACTCTGAAATTCTTCAAAATTCACAAAATCCTTCTAATTCCTGCTGTGTGAAAAGAAGAGCGTGGCCATGCAATCGCTGGATTCGAAATTTTAAGGGAAATGTTAATACAGAGGTTGTAAATATTTCTCCTCATAGAGGCCGGTGTGAGCTCACATTGTGAAAATGTATGAGACGAAAAATAATAATAAATAATGATCGCCAAAGCAGGGCTCGTGCTTCGTGAGGAAAATGAGACTCTTCCTTTTTACTTTATATTGCATGATGTAAAATTATGCATAAACGACGACGACGTTTTTGTGTGTCTCTACCTCTCACCATGGTTACCGATAAACTTCCCGTGTCATTCAGCCTTATTATTATGTATGTAAATGGGAGGAATGATGTTCTCACATCATATTATTATTATACTGCGGGATAATGTGTACTATAAGTATATAATACACATTTGTATTTAAATTACATTGCTATTAAAAGCCCGTATAAGTACATAAATAAAAGTATGGATTATAAGTATGGACACTGATGGATATCATAATAATATAGCAATAGAAATATTATAGGGAATCTCATTTTCATTTCAGTTTAAATACCAGCACTTTCTTCTTGTTCGTCATTCATTAAATAAAAGCTTCTTCTATTCTTCTTTTTCTTCTACGTGTGTACTGATAACTGATATAGGGTATCAATTATCAATGTCCATCCATTGTAGAATTAAATACTGTTTGTTAGTGGTTTTAAACACAGTAATGATTAAATCGTCTCCTTTTTAAGCTGTATATATACAGTATATATAGAGAGTAGAGGTAGTCATATATTTTTTTAACGTGGGATGTGACATATTTTGTTAGCCCCATTAAAAATATGTTTCTGTCCCAAATACTTACACTAGTGATATACTCGACGGTAATTAGTATAGTTAACTTCTCTCCTCGTATACATGGGAAAATAGTCAAAGGAAATTTAGTAACTCATGAGGTATGTCTAATATAAACTTGCATTTTAGTTATTAAATCACTATAATATTTTAACATAATTTAAGAGTATATTAAAATGTGTATTTAACTTTATTTTATAATGTTTGCTCACTGTGTATTTTATCTTGTTTCTTCCTTACGTATTACACATATTATGCAAATAGAAATGGGCCTTTCTGGATAGATTTTGTTTCCTGTCAATACAAGGGACCTTTCAATACGAAATTGAATATGACCAGGTAAATAGTAAATAATAAGCATATTGTGTAGAAAACAATAATACCTGCAACAGAAAACATACAATATATTATACATGCAATTTGATCTTTATAACTCAAGTTAATTTTAAATTTTATCATTTTTCCCGTGTATTATTAATAAAGTCTGCAGGAAACATCAGCCTTCTGATGTATCCAGACCTTCAATGGTCAAACGCTTACCACAATCCAAAGGCAAAGGTAAATACGTATATTATGACAACATCATGCTTAAAAAACAAACTTAATCTGAACGTTTTTCAATAAGTCAGTTGTGGTGAAAAGTGCAAAAGTACTGAAAAGTTTTTATAAAAGTTTTAACACATTGTGAAACTTCTGAAATATGTATAATGTATATGTGTACAGACATGCCACGACAAAGTCAACGCATTGGATTTTGAAAAAAAGCAAATGGTGCGGCTGGAGGTCAATCAAGATGATTCGGGCTGTGAATATGTACATCGACCCAAATATCGAAATCCAACTGGGAATGATGGAGTTCAAAACTTCACAACAAAAGGTATGTAAAGGAAATTCAAGCTGAAATTATTCTCTTGAAAGTTAAAAGGATTTACACGTTTCATTCTTTGTGTGTAATTATTGTTCATTTTTTGTCCCGGTTAAAGTAATCTGTCACAATGCTCGGTCATTTCGTTCAGCCAGAGAAAGGTGGTGGTTTATAAGTGTGTCTCGCTGTAACAGCACAGAGGTATGTAGTATATCTTATAGATATGTACAAACATCATTCATTTCTCGTATAATATGAGCAAATGCCCTTAAAATCATTTATCGTTAGAAAAATTCAAATTGCTGGAAAAATTAAATAATTCTGATTTCATTTTTATTTATGTTCATTGTGACTTAGGGACTCAATTTAAAATACAAATTTCGTATGACAAACGGCCTTCCTGGTGATTATTGGTATGAACATTTCTCAGCCGATGAATTCTGTAAGTTTTTTAACAAAATGTATAATGTGTAAGTATATACATTTTTATAACTGTAGGATATACACATCATGCACTAAAGTGCCAGCGATTAACTAAATATGAAATTTCTACATAAATAAATATAACTATTCTTTTGTTTGTTCTACAATAGATATACTCCCGATTTTGACGGCCTATTGTTTTATTTACCTGTTTCTTTTATTTTCTGCTCTCCTGTTTGCTGGTAAAACTAATGTTTTTTTAACCGTTCATAAACTTTATAGTATACTCTTTAACTATTTATACACAAAAAATGCAAAATTTCCACGGAAAAAGTTTGAAAAAATCTCAAGTATACATACATATTATGATGTTAATCGTAGTTTGTTTTGGATATCCTTAGTTGAATTAAAGTGCAGACAACTACTTCACATTACGTACAAACTTTTTCTGCTTTCACTCGGCTTCCATAACGTTGGTATAATTTGCCTGTGTCTTGCCTATGGTCGATACGCGACCAATGGAATTGGTACATCATTTTTACTGCCCTAATTTACTCTGCAATGATACACTTACATTGTTAAGATTAAAACTTAAAACCTTGACAAATACAAGGCACATTAACTAAAATGTTTTGCATTATTCTTTACACGAAATCTCTCTGAAGGTCTACCTACAGTCAAACTTATCGGTAAACGTCGTATTTATAAACTACATTACATAATATTTTTTATGTACACACACACCATTGTATTTTGTATATATTTTAGATGATCTCCTGACACATTTACCCGTATTACAATAACTTGTGTGCAGTTATAAGTGTAAAATGAAAGTTTAGTTCACTAATAATTATGAATAATATGTATCAGCTTTAAGAATTTTGACCCATCTTGTGATTTTTAGGAAGAATTTTTGAAGGATTGTGTGAATTCGTCTTCATCTTTCTTCTGCTGCTACTGGCAAAAGGTTACACGGTAACACGTGGGAGACTTCGTGTTGCAAGTGCTATTAAATTAACCGTCTTCCTTCACTTTTATTTCTTCTCCTATGGATTCCTCTTCTTCTACCAACAATATGTGAGTTGTTTTACCTCCTACTTTTGTGTCAGCTTTAAAAACTCTTGTTCCTTATATAATACACATATTATACTTAAATTTTATGCAATTATGATATGTATTTACAGCATTTCGATCCCGGTTTGGTCCTCTACATTTACGAATCTCCTGCGGGCTACTGTCTCTTGGTTTTACGTATTTTGGGCTGGGTAGAATTCGTTTATGCCATTTTCTTTACGCTAAAACACTACCCAGAGAAGGCATCCTTCTACATTCCCTTTTTTGCTATCTATTCATTATGGTTCATCTCAGGGCCTGTGATGATTATCATTTTCAATCATGTTATTGACAAGTGGGTGAGGGAAATGGTGTCTGTTGGAGTGGAACATTTCATAATGTTCATCGGTCACGTTGTATTCCTGGCACTCATTCGCCCCTCCGCAGCCAACAAAAGTTTCCCGTATCATGTGAGGACGACTCAAGTTGGAGCTTCTTCTGCCTATAATTATAATGCAAATGGACACACAGTAGACTCCCACTCTTATGCTCCCTCATATATCGATGCCGCAGGGCAAACTATTGACATTTTCACCGTTGCTGGAGTTCTACAGGTAAATAAATATTATGCTCATCAAATACATACATGATCAATAATATTAATAAGTATTTACTATGTATATCCGCACTTGTGTAATAGTACCCGTCTCTTTATTTTACAGGGTGTTGCGCAGCCCGCATCTGCGATTGGGTCTCCAATGGACGTCTTTAGCGTTAATCCGCAGAATGGTTCCATAACCAACATGAACAACAATAACAACGCTCTACCAGCAATGTTTAATATTCCTCCACCCAAATATGACGATAACTTCCCACATGAAACACCGGGTCAAGTAGCAGAGATGCTCAAGGAAGATGATGATACTGACGATGGAGATGGTGACTCCATTACTGACCCACCTCCCCCCTATAGAAACCGAGAAAGCGTTTATAAAGTTGACCCGTGAGTATAACATAATATAAACCATTATGTACGTGCATAGTACATACAGGCAACAGCTTTGGAATAAGGAACATGAGATAAAGGCATAATATGCATACATGTATACAAAGTTAAAGTAAAGATTAGTTATGTCCGGCGTCTGCATGTATGTAACTTGTAATGTCGAAAAAAATAATGAAATACCTGTATACACTGTACACATGGGAATTGAAAATATGTATGCATTATTATAATAGTAGCAGCTAAGGTAATGATAGATTCATGAAGAAAAACCAAATGAAGGACGAAGAAAATCAAAAGTACGTTTGATTTTTGCTTTTCCTTCGAATGATGTACATCTTCCTTTGGTTTTTTTTGTGATGGTGACGGAAGAAAACAGTGGGCATACCCAAAAGATTATACTTATTACATAATATGCATAAAATACTTAATGTTTAAAATATATTTACAATCCAGTCCCTTTATTTATGACACTTTTGAATCGCTTTCAAATCTTATGAAAACCAATATGTAATATGTACAGAATATTTATTTGACTGTGTCCTTACAGTATTTCGGTTCAATATACACGGCCAATACACAACAAAGTATTTGTGTGCCTATATTGGAGCGTGAGCCAACTTGGCTTCATTTTCACGCATTTTAAATTTTAAATCAAAATAACCTAAAAAAGAAATATGAAAACAAGTCGGAACCCTTACATTATCAATTATGGTTCAACTCGATGAGCAATATGTATACAAGCTTGTGTGCAATAATTGTACTTTCACAAACATTTTGTGCAGACGTACATACATAGTTTTGTATTAGCCCACGTGGCGATACATACTACTGTAATACATATTATAAGAATCTACTATCTACACAAAATGAACCAGTACACATGTATTGTGTTGATCATCGGACAAAGTTCTGTTTATTCTACCAAGCTATAACCTATAACATAATACATATTTATAAACTGTAGGGATAACATACTGAATAATGACTGTAAAGCAATTAACTCGACGTCGATGAACTTGTATCATAATTTAATTAAGTAACTGTACGGCCCTACATTTTACATCTTACGTATATTAGCACATAATACATAATAGATTAGCTCGTCAATTCGTGTATCATACAGCAACAGCTCCTAATGTTCTTAGAGGTATAATAAGTACGTTATACAGTACGAAAATGTGGAAATTCACCAATTTCAGACAATCATCGATCAACAATGTAACCCTGTGCCGGTACCGTGTGTGCAGAAACGGAAATACATAGGTAATTAGAGTATGTAAACAAGTATAGGTAAACATACAAGTGTATTTATGGGTAAATGACGAGGCTTTTTCATTATAGAAACCTATTGTGCGTAAATACTTGAATCTTGATTCTTATTGGAAAACTGCGAGTAAATGATGGTCTAAATTGTCACAAATCATAAATATGCAAAAGAAACGAGACTTTGTTATACACACAAATATTGTACGTCATCTTAAAATGACTCATTTTAATACAGGTAACATTATATACCTATACATAATATACTTATATTCTCCTACCGTGCATCCTACAGATAGCTAATTCTTCCCGACATGAAATTCCGTATAAACAGATACATAATATACATAGGTACATGAATTTAAATATAAAACATTGTGTAAAATGTAAAATGCTTAGTATAGGGATTATCACATTTTACTCTACTCTGTATGGTGTAAATATTTTTAATTTTATCAATTCGTAGTTTTCCGAGAAAGCTAAACAGCTCTATGTAATCTCTAATTCATGAATTCAAGGAAATGATTGTATAAAAAAATACCTGGAAAGTAAGTATACTCAAATGAAAAGGTCATACACATGAATTTATGTACATATATGTAGATAAGCCTAAACCTGTTTGGTGCTATGTATGTATATACATTATACATGTATGCATGAGAAATGAAAGCCACAAAAGAGCATCAACTAACTTAATGTTTCAGGGAACATTTCTCTGATTGCTTTTTATTCATGTATTTCAATTGAAATTTTTAGCACCAGTGCATGTATTATGTACATATATTTTTGATTTATTTGTATATAGAGTCTATAAAGTATGTATAATATAGTATATATACCCTTTATGTGCTTAACAATTTGCAATACAATAATATTAATTTCACTGGGAAACACTATTACATTTATTTGTGTATTATGTACCTTCTTAACTATTAATGATTAATATACATAGAGTAGTATTGTGTGTAACAATAAAAACAATTAATTTAGAAACGTTAATGTCGCATTAATTGTTACAAACAATCATTTGAGATGATTTGTGTTAATAGTAACTTATGTAACTTGATGACTTTATGTTATTTTGAGTACCTTAAGATCGCTTTCAATTTCAATAAATATAAACGTTACTGATACTTTTCACGTAGCTCTGACATTAAAAACTGCCTTTTGGTAAAAATATAATCACTTTATTTCTGAATATTATGCAGAAATTAATTCGGTACTTGATAATTCATAAGTATTGTAGTTACATCAAGACGGTGTCAGCACGGAGAGAAAAACGAGAGAAGTTTTAGGAAACATTCCCAAGCAGCATTATTTATATTCCCAACATTTTTCCTGCTTTCAAAGTTTCCAAACGGATTCCTTTTAGTCAAATTAAATGTACAGTGTAATGGAGCATGCACCTTCAAGAACCACGTATTTCGTTGCTAAGGTATTAAATCGAATGTATCTTACATATCACCTGTATTCACTTTTCACTGATAGTATTCACTCCAAATTATATCATGACGTGTTTACGTGACGTGTTCCTTGGCAACGAGATACGTGGTTCTGAGTTCAAGTATTATACTTCATAGAACCGGAACAATTTCGGCAGTGGCGTTATATTGATATAGGGTCATAGCTTTATATTCCTTAGCTGTGTGTGAATTTACTTCGTAATGTCGTTTAAAACTGACATCTGGCCCATAATTACTATTATGTACATGGAATAATTCATACTTCGACCTCATGCAGAAATAATATATTTCAGATACGAATAATTACGAAAAACTGCACAAAAACAAAAAAAAAATATTGAAAACTCAAATTAACATTCATAAACGTCAACACATTAACGAAGTCTCCATGTCATGTAAAAACGAAGCACATAAGTATGTATAGTTAATATAACATGTGAAGAGCTGACAATCAAATCAGCATCTCCATGTTGCTTTAACAACGTGGAGAGGCTGATTTGATTGTCAGCCCTTCATGTATATTGTTATAAATCCTTCTTTCGTCTTTTGCACATACATATGTATACATATAGCTTTACTATGTCTACATGCGATTATACAGCAATCAGGAGAATTATGTATAATGTATGAATTGACCTTAGACAACGAGTGACGAACACGTTTTTTTGCTTGCTGTATAGAGTATAGAGATCTTTTCAACAGGATGAAACTTCAAGCGCATATACATCTATAGGTAGTCTTTTATGTTTTGTTGATCTGATGTGAATTTTAAAAGTAAAAGTTGATTGAGCATCCAAGGGAAGTACAGAACACAACTAGTTAATATGTTTCCATAATAATCTGTAAGATTTTCATGTGACGCTGAATGACTGAGCAAGGACAACCAAGGTTCAACGTCAGACAGAAAGCTAAATAACTTTTTTTCCAATAAATACAATAAAACAGGCACACTCCACATTCATAGTTCGAATTATTTAATCCAATTACAATAAATACACACTTACATACTACATACGTAATGCAAGCACAGTGTAATTTATAAGTGCTGCGCTTCTCTATGTTTCCCGATGAAACATTAGAGTATAAAATCTACATCAATAATCGAATTAATTCAATAAACTTTTTGCAACTTGCAAAAGTGCATAGCTTGAATTGGCGTGCGTGCTTTTTGCACGTAGGCAAGCAGATGTCTTAAATAAGATCTTACAAATATTGGTTTTTAATCATCATCATTGACATATTTATTCTCATCGTATAGCATACAATTTTTGTCTATTCCCTTCCATTGTATATTGACATGAATGCAATAACTGTGATATAATTTTATTATACAACATACAACTAATTTTCCAGATCATTGAAATTCAATTTCTAATCCAATACTCCCCTGTTTACTGTTTTCTGTTGCCCATTGTTGGAAAGTTGTTAGTTTTAATTTATAATTATATTGTGAGTCGTTAGAATTCATTTTATCTTACAATATTACGGATAAATTATCGTCATACTGGTCCGTCCTTCTATGAAAAAGATACACACACCATTTAACATTTAATTGTCAAACGTATATGAATGTTGTTTTCACAAAATAAATATACCGAGTAATTCTTTATTTACTGTACATACCTAGATCCTATATATATGCATACATATTCCAGTACACAGTAAATTGTTTAGAATAATAATATTATTGTTCGCTTATTCCGGCCGTGATGAAAAAAGACTGAACGCAGCGTAGTTCAAAGTTCGTTAGAATAACGTATAACGGAGGGCTAGTTATTAAGTAAGTACAAAGTATACACTATTAGCTATTAACATTGAATTCTGACGGCATGACATATACTTATGCACTATTACCAATTACATACAAATGTATATGCACGGGAACCTTTCATGCATCTCATATCCACACTCTGTATGCTATCTGTCCTGTCCTGCCTGTTGAAGGACCTCGACATGCCCAAGTCCTTTTCTGCCCACAGATGTAAATATGTACACGTATGTCTACGTTGTATCAAGAGAATCATCATGAGAGAAAAACAACAAGAAAATTACGATCACAATTTGGTAAAGGAATGGAAAAGGCATTGGATTCTGATTTTTAGCAGCGTCAGCATAATAGCTCTATATAGAGAGTCATTCAGAGAATTGAGAGAATCGACGTTTTATTCATCTTTGTTCTTGTGCTTGTAGCTTGTAAACATGAATGAATTTGGAATTTTTGTTGCCTCTAATAATATTATTCGTTTTGATTCTCACTCCCAATCTCATGCATGAAACATGAAACTGTATCATATAATAACATCATATCGTAAGGCATCATCTCTTTCCCTTTCTGTTTTTTCGAGGAACAACAGAGCGCTTTTATCATATCAATGTCATTTCTTCTTGTTTACAATTTACAATCCAACCATGTATCTGCTTCTTATGTGCGTATTATGGCTAATATATTGTATAATACACTATAAAAACAAAAAACACAATCCATTTTTGCAAGCATAATTTCATATTTGGTACTTTTAAGCATTACTTCTTTTGTATTGTATCTTATGTATTTATTGTCTCGAGTCCATACATCCATGTAGTCAATTTATAACATTAGCATGGTTTTTTTCTAACCATTTTATTCTTTTTACATTTTCTGCCATAAAACCCATGCCGAATCGATTAAAAACATATTGAATGCATTGCAAACGATATGCAAACCGCTTTTGATGCTTTATACTGTCCACTGAATAATGCACGATATGGCATTTCCATTGTAGAGTGTCATTCGAAAAATCACACGCAAATAAAACGTTGTCCTAACGATTAGTAGATACTTAATGGAACGGACTAGCTATAGCTGTCAATGCTATCTTTAGCATTTAGTGGTGGCAAAGGCAATGGCATGAAAACGAGCACCAAAAAAATTCAGACAAAATAGATGAATACAAACCAGACAAAAACGGCCGTTTCTTTCTTCCGACAGTTGCATATGTATTATGTACAATGTATGTATATGTGAGTACACCGTACACGTGATAGTCGTGATACCGTATTTACCTCCACGCTGTCAACTGAACGAATGTAGGTCCGATGAAGCATGAACAGTCCTCAAAACCACAATCCTAATTACTAATATTACCATTTCTATTATAATCATACGTACATGAAATTTTAACGTAAAATGTAGGACGACACAATACGCAGAGATTGTCGCAAAATTTTGAAGAAAAAAATGCAGCGACAATGACACACCCACAATAGAGGTAATAATAAACTCTGTTGATTCTTGTCCATACTGACGTCGTTGTGCCTCATCATCATCAACTTTACCACACCATTATCATTATACATACTGAAACTCATACCGTTGACGTTTGTTAAATTAACTAGAATGGCATAATGAAAACGTCATAATATTAAAGAAATTTTTTGTGCATAATCTTTACAACGTATTCTAAAGCAGTATCTACATAATATATGGATAATATGCTGCAAAACCTCAGGAGTCAAAAGTCAAGAGGAAACCCCTTATTTTCTATATATACGTGTAATTATTCTGTACATGTACAATGTGCAGCTTGTTTTTTTTCTACAAAAAACAAAGAGAATCCAAAAAGAGCAATTTTCCTTGTCTTTTTATCCTTACCAATACCATTACCATCCATGATGATGATAAGGATGACTGGAAACCCACGTAATAAATAAGAGAATAATATCGAAATTAAAGGATAAATAGGTAATAAGAAACACATAGACAATACATATCTGTATGCGTTGATGGATAATTGAGCTGCATAATATCCATTTTCCATATCTTTTGCCTATATCTGTATATATGGGACAGTAAATGGAACAAAACGTCCTTCAATAGCACGCGAAATGAAAAATTGGAATGCGACTGCAAACTGTAAATGTAAGTTTTTACATATTATTATGTTTGTGTTTATCCACAGACACAACCGTAAGCACGAATCGTATATAAATATATTTACCAGTAACAAACTACCATTTCCCTTTTTATGTACATGTAGTAACAACGTACAACATGTACATAACATACGCTCAAAAAAGTCAAGCCAAGGTGGACAGTATGAGAATTAAGAATACATATACACATGCTTCAAAAATCCAAGTAAAGGTGATTCACTATCTAATATCCTTCCTTTGTCGACATTCGTATTCCTATTCGTCGTTCTATTCTCTATCTGTTGTCGCTTGGCTGTGCTTTTGTGTGAATTAAAATCTGCAATCGTTTGCAATATTTTTGCAGCCATGTATGCGTATTTATGTGTACATAATGAAAGTCGTATAATATATGTATTAGTTATTAAATTAGCTGTTGTGCATACTATAAATTGCACATTAGAATGAATGTATATCTTACATGTGTAAAGTGAATACATACTGTATGCATATTTATATCGTCTTAATTTTTAAGGGTCATCCACGTCTTTTTCTTGAGAAACGAACAAACAAACTGAGCATGTATATTAAATATTAGATACACTTTATATGCTGGGCATATTTATACTTCATAATTCACAATGTTTGTGTATCACCTTTATGTCATAGGGATTCATTTTATTCCCATAATATATAATCATGTTTTGTATTTTGTATAGTGTCAAACATTATCTTCCATTGTAACTGTATACATATGTAATTCTAGCATGCATTTTTTCTGTTGAGGGAAAAGGGAAACATTTCATAGTCAATGTCATTCTGTGACTGTGATACGTTTTATGCATAATTTTTAAACTACAAATATTGTTTAAATACATACTATTGTATGCATGTATGCATAATACATTATTGTTATACTTGTTTACCAGAACAAAAATCAAACCGAAACAACAACCACCGCATACAGATATAGTATGTATTGCATATATTATAGGTATGTGCGTACCTACATGAACAATATTCAAGAACTCAAGACATTGCCAATGCCATATGTACATATACGTGAACACAATATAATATACAGGCATCATATCTTATGCATAGACATTAAACAGTATAGAAAAAAAAGTATTACTGTTTTCTAATTTACAATTCGACGTGTTTACAGAGTATTTTTTGGAGGAAAAAAAATTGACTTTTGACACTGCAAACTGAAGATGGTAAAATGTGTTCAGTTGCCATATACTTCATATATATTGCCATAATGCTTCGTTGAAGGGTTGCTTATAAAAAAGATACTGTTATATAATATCGTGATTTCTTGAGTTTTTCTTTCATATAGGTATATATACTGTATACAGTGAGCAGTGAACGTACAACCAGTGCTGTTATTATATAGTCACTGGTCATTGGTTCACGTTCACGTTGATTTTTTCCCTTCTCTTGCTTGGTTCGTTTTGTCAAGAAGAAAAAAATCAAAGGAATCACCTTGAAGAACTTGTTGTTCAGTTCCTGCCTTCATAGTTCTTTATATGTGAATTCATCCTTCCTTTCATCCTTATATTACGTAATTATTGTCATCATTATCGCAGCGAAAAAATAATGAAATATTGAGTTCTATATTATTGTAGCATACAAAATACATAATATACATACATAGTAGACTGTTGTACACAAAACACCGTAAGTAAGTAACACGATATTTTCTTTCTTTTCTTGCATATTGTACATAATACCAAAGATACACAGCATACAAAAACCTTTGTAATTTCCACTTCTTCCGATATAATGACCATTCTAGCATACACATTGAATCCATGAACTATGCAACAATAATAGCTGTGTAATTTTATATGGTTCACGCGTATTTAATATTTTATGGAAAGGATACTGTATCTATGTATCTGCATAGTAGATCTAGATACATGTTTCCATACCTTATATTTGTTAGTTTTCGTTTTCCATTCGCCCTTTTAGCCTTTTGCCTTTTGACAATGTCAATTCCTGTCCATTTTTTCATTTATCTATCTGTATTATTTTTTAATGTGGAAGAGCGGAATGGAATAGAAAACATAGAGGTGTGTAGAATCTATATAGAGTATAACATGCAGACTTTTTGCTGTCTGCTTGTCAGTAATACGTAATGTCTAAACTGTAAAAACTCTAGACAGAAAATCCTCCAAAAATCGGCCTTACTTGTATCGTTTTTCTAACCTTTGAGCAAAAGCACGTTTGCACGTTTGTTCCTTTTCGTCTGTTCTCTCTCTCTCTCACTTTCTGTCCGTCTGTAATATCAGTACAGAGACAGACAAACTCTGCACCCTCTTGTATCCGCATCATATGTATATACCTATTATTGTATTGTATAATAGCACTATTCGCTTCTCCACTCTGACCACTAACGTCCAAATATATTATGATTATGCCGATGATTATGTGTTCATGCAGTATGTGTATGTACATTAAAAGCAAGGTTTTGACCCTTAAACTTCAAATCGAAACATGATTCATCACTATCATTGACAGTTGCTATTTTCTTGTGAGGTATAATATGTGTGTGTAACACACACTGTGTATGCATGCATCTACAAATGTAGATAGATATGTTTGTTTCTATAGTGCTGTTTTGAAGTTGTTCGATTGAACGTTAATTTGCTGCCTACACACAGGCAGGAAGGAAGTCAAACTGGTGCGTAACTCTTTCCACATGTGATTCGTAAGTATAATAAGCTATACCAATGCATGTGTTGCACATACATTGGTACATTATTTAGAACTTTTATAGCATGCACAAGTACAAGAACGGGTCAAATGTAATTCTAAAGTTTTAATCGGACTGCTTTTGGGCTGTACTTTGAATAAAAATGAACTCATTTACATAATTAATGACACACGTGCTACGGATCTACATCCAAATTTATATTTTACACTACCATGAAAACGCCTCTGCGTGTGGGGTTTTCATTTACAGGGCAGGGTGTTGTGTGTCGAAAGCGGGATTAAATGGAAATAAACGGCCTCACTTTTCAAATGTATTCAGAACTACAGAGCTCTAAAGCAGAAGTTGAGTTAAAATCCGACATTTGTTGGAAATTTCTGGGAGAAGAGTTGACAGTTGATCACGCACAAAAAGCGTTACAGAATACTTTCTGGAACTTCCAGAAATATATAAATATAAAGCTCCTCTGCAGCAGCTAGTTCTTTCAAACTCTGAGAAGTTGCATTCACAAGCAAAAACTGTAGAATTTCAAAAACGGTTAGATAATTCTTATAATAACTTTAAAGATGAACTTTATAACTAACAAGATGAGTAATAAGAGTCAGAGCAAAGGAACCTCTCTGCTTGAATTTCAACAAAGACAATAATAATTATAAATGTCTTCAGCATCCATTAGTCTGTTGTTTGATCCAGTGTGTCCAGTCGTGCTCGACATTTTTATGCATATATAAGTAGCTTCACGTATATGATATATATATTCCATACTATATGTATACTATTACCTAATGCGCATTGTGTGGAAGTGAAGTACATCGAGGAAAAGGGTGAAAAGGAACATGTGTGTATTGTGCATTGTGCACAATGTGGACGAGAATTTCTTATCCTCCAACATCTATCATCTACAGAAGCTACAGTCTACCGTCACTCTATAAACACATCTTACTCGTTATACATTAAACACAAAAGCAGCAGTTTTATCCTTCGTTACATACATACATACATAAACTACGTCTGTATTACACAAAATATTTATAATGTGGACCTGTGTGTAATTCCAAAGCCCTCGATAATAAATATATATGTATAAGATATGATCCACAATTTTGGACACGTAAATTATGTATATGTATATTGTATATTGTCCAACGATAAACCGCGCACAATAGATAAAGATAAACTATATAGTAGATTATTGTATGCATGTACATAAAGAATGCTATATTTATAGATAAATACATACTTTATATTGCTATAAAATATGTAGCATCATGGAAGTTATTATTTCGTTGGATGGAAGTGCATTGCGCTCCAAAAGGAGCATTAAAGAGAGGAGACAAAGACGAGACTCTTGTCGTATCTTCTTCGTACTTTTCATCAAGTCATATAGTCATAGGGAATGAGAAAGGAAAGGGAGAGAGATACGAAGAATAGCGAAAAGAGTGTAAGTACAATAGATAAAGTGTAGATTTGTAGGTAGACAGTATTAAGTCTGTATGTGTATATTATGGTTACACACTATACACACACATTTTAAAAAGCATGGTTGTTGCTATAATAGAACAGAGAGTGCAGTTTTTATACATGCCATTTTACAATTGCCTGTGTGAAACCTTCATGCACACTGATGATGATCACTGTGCAATGTAATGTAATGTAGCATCATCAACATCATCAACAATCGCCAGCAATGTAATATATGATATATAGGAATGGCAGTAATATACCTATCCACGTATAGAATCGGAATCAGCCCCTGGGTTGAATTTTGAATGCTGAATGTTAAAGCCGGCTTCTACAATGCCTCTCTTCACCTCTTTTGCTTCGCTTTTGCCATGCAGACTCTCGATAGTATCGAGAGTAGCAACTAAATAATGATGATAATACACATTACTAACACGGCGTGTACAATACTATCTCAGCGTACCTGATGCAGATACACAACAACAACACCGTCGTCTCTCCTTCCCAACGCCAACTCTCCTGCCTGATATTTAGAAGAGTTGCACACTTTTAGTGTAGCCCAGCAATTCGATCCTTCATTGCGTATTCTTTCCTTGCTCCTTTCCCCTTTTCCTGCATTTATTTTTCTATTTTATTTATTTATTTGTATTATTTTATAATATTTTACTGACTCGTTCCTCTACACATAACTTATTATACAATACCACAGTGATAAGGACTTTTGTTTTTACACATAATCTTCATCATAATATTTTACTTTTACTCTCACTGTCTCAATAGTCCCTATGTATAATATTTCAAATAAATTGTCCTCGTGAAGATTCATCAATATCGACATGAAGCTGGCGAATAAATAATAGAATTCCCAATTTTTCCTAGGGAGGGCTACTGGAAATATGGACAACAACCATCCTATTACAGTTACATAGTAGACACTGTTTCAAAATAAAACCTGACAAGCTTCTGGAAGGAAACGACAAACGACTAGGAAAACGATTAGTCACACATATCAAGCCTGTGTGTGGTTTGTGGATCTATTTTGAACATCTAAATGGACACCAAGGTGAATCCCTCGTCCATCGTTTTCCAGTTTCTAGCAGTATTCTTGTATAATATAATATGTAGTTATGTATTTTGTTTATACATTTCAAGTAAATATATTACATATTATACACATTTATAATTTATGCTATGTATTTATTCAGATATTATCAACTACATATTATGTTTATGTTTGCTTAATGATACAGAGAGACATTGAAAATTGGGGATGAAATCGAAATCGACCGTCTTTGAATGTCTTTAAATTTTCCCCAGGTCGGGTCCTCCAGCTCCAGCAGCAACAGAAAAGCGACGTTTTCCCTTTTGTCAATTCATCATTAAATATCGATATCCATTTTACCACCAAGTTGGGATGCTGGTGGCAGTGACAGTGACTGGCTGATGGTGATTTTGACTGTTGAGTGATACGTCGTATATTATATTCGTACAAGATAACAACAACAATATCTGTTTATTTCCAGTGTGTGTTTAAAGTGTGTAGAAAATAGACAACGTACAAGTGTACACATTGAATACATAACTATAACATAATATCTCTACGCACAAAGTTAATAGTTACACATGATAAATGGTAATAGACAAAAGGCAGTCTCGATGGATTTGTTATGTTGACCAGCAGTTTACATGCATACGTACATACATACAGTGTAATGATATTATACTGCAGGAGAATAATAAACAGAAGAATACTCGATATTGGTTGTGCAGCGAAAACGAAGAGCGTATAGATACGCATACACACGTACATATTTACGATTACAAGCATGCATGTGTGCACATGCATACATCCACACAGCATAGGGAATCGTAGTAGCACTAGCAACAGCAAAACATATAGTACTGAAAATAAGAAGACGTGTGAGAGAGGAGAGCAACTTATTATCCACACGACAGTCCATGGTTTCATTTCATTAACTATCCGGACGTCCTAGAAGAAATATCTGTGCTGTTGTGTTTTGCACTTGATTGGATTGGATCACATTGCATTCTAGCGCATTGTTGGTGGTGGTGAACAATTAAAGTGTATTGTGAATTATTTTGTATGCATGTGTGTTTTACTTGTGAGTGTTTACAACGTTTACTTTTTAAGCTACAAAAATAAAAAGTTTTAATTCATTTGCAAATTATCAATTTATTCTACAAATCAGCACAGTGTATATTCAACATAATTGTGAGACTCTCACAAAAAATTGTGTCAAGTGTGTCAAACTGAAGAAAAATCTGCATGAGCAGGTACGTGAAATACATAAAATTTTATACATTCTACAATACATTATGTTTCTCATTTTCCATTTCAATTTTCTGGATTTACATATATTTGTAAAGCGGCGTGATGAAGAAGCGTTTAATTGTAGCACTGCTTTCAGTCACAATATTCAAAGTTGTTCAAATAGATAGGTTAGATATAGGATATAGTTTGATGGACGGAATTGAGTTTTACTTTGTTCATACATAGTATGCATTATGTGCCTCTTTCAACTGTCTATGAGAACTGAGAATTAGGAAGTGTTGTGCTAATCCAGTAATTTATTTCATTTTCATCATCATTTTGTGTACACGCTAAATACTGCAGCGGTTTCATATGAGTGCTCATCGTTTTGTACTTTGTACATTTTGTTAGTTTTTGTCTTGTACAAATGTATGTATATAAAATAACGTGAATAATTGACATAATAGGAACACACTACTATTTACCTACTTGATGGAATATTTGCTATTTGTAATTTTCAAATAATTGTATCTTTTGCAAAATTCGTGTACATACATCCACGTAATATCTAAATACAATGTAAAGTCATTTCATGCCGTATTACTTCGTTGTAATATGTACATATGTATATAGAATTATTATAGAAAACACAAAGCATGCATACTGTGCAAGAGATTCCCATCCCATGTGTAATGTAAAAGCCATGTGGATATTACTGTTACATATTCCATTCTTACAACATACATCCTGTGATTATCTTCCGTCTGCTCAAAAATACCACAAGCCTCACACCGATATCTATGTACTGTAGATGCATCTGCAGATAGGCTGTAGATAAGGTTCAAAAGTATTGGAACTGTTCTCAATGATTACGCAATTATGTGTACCGTTTCAGGATGCCGACAGCTAGGATTTTCGTCATTTATTTACAAGCACTGTGGTTTGGGAAGCTTTTAGTTTTTTTCTGCATAGAGAGAATCTTCTTGTCGATAATATTATCGCTAGATTTTACATCAAGTATTATGTAACTATTAACAGTTTCACGAGGATTCAACAAGAATTAAAACCTTGCATCAAAGCAGGAATAGTTGATAACTTTTTTATTGCTGCATGATGCGATGAGCTCTATTTGCATTGTGAATTTACTCGGTATAAATATATGCATGTAAAACAGTTTTGATTGTTGTTCAACCTCAAGGGAGGAAAGCAGAAACGGGTGGCTGATGAAAATTTCATAATGACAATGTGATGTACTAATAATAATTATAAAGGTACATAGCTTGTGACATTTTGGTTGACCTCCTGGGCCAATTATCCTGTGCACGTTTAGGTAAATAATGCTCAGTTTAAATTCTTTTCATCATCACAAATCAGACCGTTCTTTGCCGAAAATGCCGAGTTAAATATTAAATATTGCAAGGATAAATAATTACACGCGGTATTATCATCATTATTCATTATTATCTAATATATAGGCAACTTTGGTCTCATGCATATATGTATGTATATGTATAATATGGAGTAAATGTATCTACAGTGTGCATTTAAATTTTCTACTTGTATTGTCTGAGACATGGAGAAGAAACAATGCGCAATTATGAGAAAAATACAGTTTGTCTTTGGTGTATCTATAGTTTACGTTTATATGCTATTTACACATATACACAAACCATATAACATATGTATGTATGTAGAAATTTTATCTTCGTGATTAGTGTAGGGGAAAATGGCGAATGCCGAAATGTACCAGGAGTCTTAAATTTTAAACCTTTAATGAATACTGATGCTATAAGTGTACTTGTATGTGGACTTCGTGAGGAAGGATATTGACACAACATAACTCAGGTGTAATGATGCAGGCTCAATTTTTTCACGTAGTTTTCATCAACGAATGTGCTTTTATCTCTGGTGTTTTTCTTCAACTGCATAATAATGCTGCATATTGTAAAAACAGTCACACATGACCATTTCATTTTAAAATCGTCGTTGCTTTTGTTTTTACTTTTGAGTTTTTTGTTTGTTCGATTTTCCGTACGTGCTGAACATTTTATACGTCCATTTTAATTGTGCATACCAACACCTATCAGTCAGTATTTACAATCAGTACACATACGAATACGCCATGATTTAATGGTAAAAGTCAAGGGACTCTCTAATATGTACTTTATTGCTGTTTATATTCGTCGTTTAGTCCTTTTAGGGAGTTGAGCATAAAAATACCGGCCTGTGTGCATACATACATACATACATAAATATGTAATCTTTCGATTCGGAAAGCTGTTTGATAAAAAAAAGTCATGGCAGAAAAAGGTAGCCAACTTACTTGGTCTTTATTTCGAGCCGAAGCGTGTAGCATTAATACAATAAATATATAAATAAATATTCAAGAGGGTTGAGACATGAAAACGAAAATGAAAATGCTGTACGTGTGTTGACAAATCTTAAAGGGTTAATTACAAATTGCAACGTAGAAATTACAATGCTCTTTTTCACATAAATATGCCTGATGCTGTGCCTTGATTTGTTCTATACTTTAACTTTATGCATAGACATTCATAATGGAACATAATATTTCCCTTTTCCTTTCAATCTCAGTTCAGCTCACACTTTTGGCTTGTATCACACAGACATGGCGCTCTTCTTTTTCTCTATTCTCTTCTTTGTACGTCCATAATATTACATTGTACAAAACAGTCCAAATTCCTAATACTGTTACAATATTATTCTGTGTTGTTCAGGGTTAGTTTATTTTGAAGAGTTTAGGTTTAAATTTGAAACCTATTTAGACCTATTAAACTCATTATCATTATGTCAACACAGTTTAAACAGACAACTGACCGACTGACGTTATAGACATTTATAGGTACTTATAATACTTAGGTCACAAATATATTACTCTCAAATTAATGTTACTAAAAAATTAGTCGTGTATATACATAATATGGATGAGTGGCCAACTATGCATTTGTATGCAAAACTTGTGTTTAAACTCACAAGACGTTCACATTTTATATTATTCGATTAGTCTATACTTTATGATATGACGACTTGTATTTATGCGGCTAACTACATATATCTACACTGCAGACGTCAAGGCTAACTCAATTTTTTGTTATTCGTTATGTATTATGTTGTTTCCACCTTATTTTAAGTGAGGAAATCGTTATGTATTTCATAGAATACATTGTACTGTGAGTTAGTATGCTTCATTCTTGCTATAAATTTTAAGACTTCTTTAACTCGTGAACCTTTTCAATACTCTTCTAAAGTACTTCTATGTACTACAAACATATTGTTATTTACTCATGTTTTACCCTTTGCCATTCCATTTGCGTGCTCCTTCACTTTTCTGCTGACAATTGTATGCATCTACAAGTGTCTTCGTATTTCGTATACTTATAATGCTCATCACATTCAATAGAAAGGGAAATCTCCAGTTGATAAAACAATACGACTAGCCACATTATACATTTTATCTGTTAATATTATATTTATGACTAGGCCAACAAAAACAACAAAAGGTTTCATAAAGAAAGATGAGCAAAAAAAAACAAATTTAAGTATGTGCTGTGTACATTTAAAAGTACACTACACGGAAATACGTGAACTATATCTTAAGATGATACAAAATTATGACGAGGCTTTCAACAGTATAGAACAAAAGTAAAAGCTTCTTCAGTGACATCATTTTTAGATAACTAAATAATGAGCAGGCAAATTTTTTCCTGCGTTTTATTAAAATTTTTATTCAAAAACATTAAATATAATTGCCTACATCATCAAGAAAATTCTCTAAATCCTGGATTTTATCTACCATCCAATAGCTATTCAATTCATTAGGAGGAGTAGAGCATTTAAAAAAAAGTAAACTCAAATAAATAGGTATACTAGAATGTTGTGTTTATGTTTATTGTAGAAGACACGCGAACAATAAATAATATTATCGTACATTATCTCATCATTATCACCATATGTTTCATATTATGTCAGCGTTTTTGCCTCGGTCAACTCTAACTATAGAGACGATTAGGTTTCAAGACTAGTGCATATATTTAAGAATTAATTATACTGTTTGTATCGGTGCAAAAGGTTAAACAAAAGCAGGCGCCTTTGCGATTGGGTCGAAGACGATTGGCGACAATTTGACGATAACGAAATTTGTGGCTTGGCTTGATCAGTGATATGTATTAAGTACATTAGCAATAAAGATCAGTGCACGTAAGTTCATCTTTGCGTGTAGATACAAGAATTTGGGCTCAGTGTGTACAGAGTACAGAGTACGGAGATTATGTATACATAAAGATTATGTGACATAAAGGTTTTTGGCACTTTACAAATTCCAATGCAACAATGAGATTCTTCTAAAATATCAAAGCAAAATGTACACTATACATCGTATGCATAATATACAGGCAATTTTTTGTATTAGTTGACATAAAATGAACGAGCAAAAAAATGAAAAAATGAAGAAAAATAGAAATTATGAATAGCTTATCTCCTCCTTTTTGCCACATAATACATTAAGTAAGTGTAAAATGTGAATACTCTCGGCATGCAAAAAGACGATAAAGACGGGCATACGTATTATGTATCGTATATACTATATACATTTGTGGAAAATTGCATATTATAAATGTACATTTTACTGCATTGTGTAGTATGTGCATATTTTGATGTTGTAAGTGTGAAAAGGATGGCGAATGAGGGAATTGTTGTTACCCTATATATATAATTTAAATAATTCATACTCGCACATTTAGGTATACTTTTTTCCCTAGAGAAATTCTATCTTTATATAAATGTACGTACTTACATTCACAGCATGCAGATGCAGACGGACATATTGTATATATGTATGAGTGTATAGTGTATGTATCTGTACTATCTGTGTCCAACTAGGTACGTACCAATTTTTTCCGATTCCAATTTAATTTGGCATGGCCTGTCAGTAGCAGTCACTTTGTAGTCACTACACGGATATCATTTGGTTTATTGTAAAAAAAGCACAAAAGGATATTTTTTCTAAACAGTTCTTTGACCTGGGATCGTATATATAATTCAGAATTCAATACACGTTTCGAGTTTAACATCAGAATCAGATCAGTCTAAATAAATTGGATGAAAACCACTACAGCATAAATACCGACTTGAAAGTTTATTTTCCATCAAAGCTCAGTACCTAGTATTTTAAATTTAATTTTAATTTTAAAACAACATTAGCAAAGCTAAAAACATGATGTATGCACAATGCATATACACATATGTATTGTTGTGCATTATTACCTAAAGCACAAAATCTAAACTCAAAACCACAAATTAATTACATTTTTAATGCAGAGCGCAACAAAGACAAGGAAGGGATAAATCGTTGCATGAAATATGTTTCTGGGTTACAAGTTTAGGAGCGGGTAAACAAAAGGACGAGGGTTTTTTTCGCTTGTAAATCTGATTTCTTTTAAATAGTTATCTAAGCAATGCAATACATATTACATATTATATGTACATGTTAAAAATGTTCCACGATACTCCACACAGAGCACACGTGTATTGTAAAATTACATGGTAGAAATGTAATTTATAGGATAAGAATGATTACCGAGTAGCAGAGAGTATCACGATAAACAACAAAGAACTGCAAAAACAGAAACATGATGCTCATATGATGAGTTGCAAGCTTTGGAATAGAATATGGAATAGAATGTATAATAGAGGCAATTTTTTAAGGGGGTAAAAAGTACCATTTTTTGGAGTATTTCCATTTGATCTCCTGACGAGATGAGTGCTTTTCTATAGAAATTAGATGAATGTATATGTGTACATAGAGAACCAAGAAGCATTATATGTGCTTTACGATGCTTCGTACATAAAATACAAATAGCTACACACTATAAACTTGCTATATGGAATGTTGTGACACACTTGAGAGATTTCCATTTCATTTTGATGTTTCAGGCAAAGTAAAACAGAGACAAGAGCTTCCCATTCTTTCTTTTTTTGTAATTTCCTGCATCGCATGATTATATTATATCGCCACTATACATATGTATTACTTACTACATACTAAGCTACTATTATTCGCTTGCACTATTTTATCTCAGAATAATATCTTTGGATTCTCCTGCCTTTTGTTTACATTCTCTGCATGTTGTCTTGTAAAAACAAACATGAAAACAACATACAGGTATGTAAATACACATTGTGAGCGAGATTTTAGGGTGGAATCTCCATTGAAAAACTCATTTTTTTGGAATTTTTCTCATGCCCATCACTAAATTTTTTTGTCATTTTTTACGCCAAAACCCTTGTGCGTCTTCATCATCATAATATCATAATGTACATCAATCTACCATCTATTCGTTAAACAGTCCATGCCATTATGATGTATTGTAAAAAGTAATTATTTAGTTTGTGTGGCAGTATTCTATGTATTAATGTGTATCTATTTCCCTTGTTTGATTCTTTGTGCGACGACATTAAAATTAAATTAAAAAACTTTTTACACTCGACATCTGATAAAGAACAATAGAAAATAAAAAAAAATTCAATAATATGGTAAACCATCTCAACGAATAATTGGAACAACAAACTTAAAAAACTTACCTGCTTAATTTATTTTTATATAATTTACAAATGCGGCTCTTCATTTTTACTTGCAATTAGACTGTACAACTATAATGATCACTTTCCTCTTTCATCATCATGTTTTTTTCTCGAAAACCTTGACTTTGAGAACTCTAAATATATTATCATATGATACGATGATATATTATTGCATGGAATGCTACTAAAAGAATTCCAATTATCTTAGAAGAAGAAACAAACACGAAACTGAAAAGGTTACCAACTTTAGAGACAAGGAAATACAAAAACGTACTTCTTGTGTATTGTAGCATATGTGTACTTTTATTTCTAATGTCTGATTAATTTCCATTGTCTTCAGAAAGTTATTTAATAAAATTTATGTAAGTATACTGCCAGAGAACCGCTTCAGTTCTTTAATTCATTTTTCATTGTCTTTGTTGAAACTTTACATTTTTAGTATTATTACATAAATGGCTAAATGGTCTCACCCAAGGCATGCTATAGGGTTCTATTACACGGTAAAATTGTCCCTTTTCTCTTGGTAATAAGGTTGACATCCTAAATCTGATAGGTTAATTAACGCCATTATCTAACAGACTACATATTATAATTATTGTAGTTATCATCATGCATAATTGCTAATAATGTTCCTTATATTCTTAGCGCTTCATTTGCCACTGTGAATAGACAAAGAGTTGATATGCGTGTTTACATATAAACTTGACCGGTAGAAACGATTAAACTAATGCTTGTTGAATATTATCACACTGCAAAAGTAATGCAGTAGGGAAATTTTACCTTCGGTTGTAGGCGTTATTCTTTTTAGGCCAAGTTTAAGGGGGATCACTTTTCCTTTTTGCTTTACTTCATTGGAATCATATTTACTATTTACTGCTTACTTACTATATTTACAGTACTAACATGCAAGTATGTATATTTTCAGATTGTATGTATACATTGTACTGTAAAGGTCAAAGAGAACTTGCAGCTTATACATACGTAATATGTATACTGTCTATGTGTAATGTGTACATTATACAGCTGATGATTCCTTTCTATGTAGCTGTACAAGCTACAAGCTTCTTCTAACTTCTTCAACTTCTGCGTGTACAATTTGAAATTCTATACATATTATGTTATGCTATGCATGCGTCTGGGACTTGTAGCTAATTATCTGCATATTATGGTATAAACAACATATTGCATACATGCAGACAATATTTTGCTAGCTCTATATTATATAGAACTGCCTTGTCGCTTCTTCTTGTTTTTCAAGACAAGAAAATTTATATTACCTATTATATGCTAATATGTAAGATACAAAGTGTACCGTACTCCGCTTTATACTACTCTGAAGGTAAAGTACTTTATTGCTATTATATATATGTATAATGTATACCTATATTGTACACATACTTATAAATTTCCGTAAGCGTGCCTATTGTGGTGCATTATAGAAATTGGGAATTAATCCCCCTTCGCACGCTCATTCTCTGCATTTACTATAGTGCTGTAAAGGAAGGTTGTTAGAAGCTTCTATCCTAGTTTACAACGATTATTAGAAATTAAGTAGACGCAAGATAGCACTTAACTTAAAATGTAGCTGACAAATAATCGAAATGACAAGTGACAAATTTTGGGAAAGTCCTCTCCTGATGATGAGGCATTCAGCATAGATACTTAAATTACAGTATTACAGTCGCTTAGAAGTAAATGTGTAGTACAACTATTATGTATATTTACTGTGATACACGTTAAATGTTTAATTGGAACGAAAACGTCTGATTAAATTATTTATACATATTTTTCCTGGTGGTACAGAAAAAAGACACATTTTTTATGACCCTACTTTTTCTATCCTAAATGTTAAGAAAGCTTTTGAGGAAACTTGATGAAAATGACTGAGACATTATGGTACTAAGAGAAAATCGAAAAAAATCCTAAAAACTAGGAAAATAGCGTGGTTTAAGTTTATGTGTATAAGCATGGTTATTCTTTAACAATAACTAAGTTCACTGTACTACATAATGAGTTTCATGCAGATCTTCGTAGCAAAGGCTTAATGTAGGAAGACACTTCTACGGCATTTATCTTTACAAATAAAACGTTTTAGAAAAAAAACTGATCGCAGGCTCATTGGTCAAAGGATTTTATCGTTGATCAGTACACTTGATGTGTGCGGAGAGAAAATAAGAAGCGGCCGGGTTTTCCTTCACCCGCAAATGTATTTACATTTCTCGATAAGTAAAAAAGCAAATTAACTTTTTTTAAGTCAAGCTGGAGATAAAAACACTATTTTAATACGAAATTCCCAACTCTCAAGATTTTCAATTTTAGATTAGTTAATTTTTTATACCATGTGACGCACATGAAATGCAGTGTACAAATGATAAATGTACATGAAAGTGAAACAAGAAGTGCATAAACCACATTTTACCATGCATAAAGCATGCTTTTAATTATGCGTATAGGTAGGTACAAAAGATAAACGTTGATGACACTTTTCGTCGTCTTTTTTTCCTTACCATGCAGAAACCAATTTTTTCTTGTCGTTTTGTTTTACTTTATGCTGCACATGTAGAATGTAGATTTTTGTTTCAAATGATAAAAAGTAATAATCAGTCAAGAGCACAATCTAAGCTATCGAACAATAACACATAATGACAGGCTGTGACATTCATAATGAAATAATTCCCGTAAAATGAACGCTATACCAGATTGGTAATGTAGTAGAATAAATTAGTAAATTGTTATTGTGGTCACACGCAGAGATCTTTAATGCTCCTTCTTTGTGAGCCATACACAAGGTATTAACTCGCTGTCTACATGTCTTTTTATAGAAAATTATTGTGTAACATGGATTTTTAAGGCAAGTTTTAAATTTGACTTTGGAATTTCAAGGGGAAAACCAAGTCCAGAAGGAGCTTTTTTGAATATACAAAAAAATAAGTATTTTTTACACATCAACCATGCACTATGTGTTTTATCGTACGCTGCAGTAAAATACATCATTTAGAACATTACTTAAAATGGCATTGCAAATCTTATGAGCTGAGAAGGCACAAAATTGCAAAAACGGTGAGAGCGTAGCTAAAATGACAAATTGTCTTGTTTTTCCGACATAAAACAAATTGAAAGAAGTGTGAAAACGGAAGATTAATTCCTGATTTGCTCAGGTATTATAATAGGTGCTAATTCTTCGACTGTATTTACGACTTTCCTTAGTAGACAGAGCGAGGAAATGGAATTCGACTTATATAAATTTAAACTACAACAATAACAATGCATGAAAAAAATGTTTTCCAAAATGACGATTTCGTTTCGATTTTGTAATCAATGATATGCACCTGTAGTACGGATATTTATTCTACTGACTGACTACTTACAAAGGTCTGTTTTTGTTGCTTTTTGGTGCTAAAGTAATAACACACGTAATAAGTAAGGCGTTTTTTTATGCTCGAAGAGGATCCCTTGTCACCGGGGGTCGATGTAACACCTTTTTTAGGCCCGTTAAAATGGACCCCATCTATCAGGTGACGCAAGGGGTGACCATGACAACTGCAGGATGGCTATCAACAGCAACTTGTATCACTATTACTATTGTTCTGTTGATTTCCACCTAAATAGTTGTGACGGAGCAGTTGCGAGGAATTTGCTAAAGTTGTTAAAGTCCCTTGGAAATCCAGTACTAGTCGACATCAAACCGAAGCGGAAGTCTCAAAAGACATCACCGCATGATGGAAAGATTAGATTGTGAGAGAGACTTCGATATGACCTTAAAAAAATTATTGTTAGTTTTTGTCACTGCAAAATAAAAATAGTATTCCGATTTTCAAAGGATGGACGAATGAGGTCAAATGAGATCAGATATTTTTTGATTCTTTCTTTTGTACACATATTATATGCATTGCATTAACTATTTTGTATCATGTACATTAGATTCTCTCATCTTCATATGCAGAGACATAATATACTCGACTTGTGAAGAAAAAACTGAAAGTGTAATTAGTCAGAATACAGCACATCGTTGAAAAGTTTTACCTTGAAAATTTTAAAAAGTCTACCTCTACATGTTTCATAATATATTTTACACATCCCTTACATTTTAAGCTTGAAAATAAAAAATACCCCCGGGAACTTGTAAAATAAATACTTGAAGACACAAAGACAGAGACAATGACAAGAGAGAGATGAATATAGTTGACTAATATATACATGTGTAATGTGTACACATAAAATATGCAACATGAAACATGAAAGTTCATGCCAAAGCTGCATGTGCTAAAAGCATGGAAAAATGATTGCACCATTTGTCAAAATCGTAATTTCGAGTTAATTGAACTGGCCTCAAAGACTCAGCTCAGTCATTATCTCTACCTTTCTTTCTCTCCAAATACACTCTGCACCTTTTACTCTTTGCTCTTTCTGCGACTGGATATACCAAGTGAGTAAGCAAAGTAATTTTATCTAATACGCGTCCACGCGTCAAACAAAATCTCTATTCAGTCTATTCCCTTTCCTCCGTTTGATGACTATATTTATGTACCTTTGAGTAGTGACTTGTGTATGAGTGAAGCCAATAAATTTTAATAATTACAACGTGTAGTTATATATTCAGAAACTAGTGTGCTCTTAAAATATTTTTTGCGCAAATGTATCTAAAATACAAATACAAGAGGCTGAAGACATGCCGTGTCTTATTTTTGAGCTGTATGAAAACGTGGCATATTGTACATACGCACAGTACATACACTTACTCATTGGGATTTCTCAAAGTCACAAATACGGAGACAAAGTAAGAGAAAGTACACAGAAAATTATATAAATATCAGTTATTAGACTAATGCATACGATTAGTTGTGTCTAGCTGCAGTTTCCATTAAAATGGGTAACTAACTCACCATTCAAAAACTCAAAACCCCTGCTTGTACACATTAATTGTAAGTCGCCGGAATGAACGAAAGGCAAGTACTGTATAGAATTGGAGCTACCACACGACTTCTTTTTTTTCATAATATTTGGGTACGTCTTTAAGTAGACAGAGCATGTCATCATTAGACTATTAAATTGCATAGCCATTACATTCTTTAGAGAGCTCATCGCATAAACGTAGTGTATAGTCTAACGATAAGTATATTATAATATGCAAAAATATGTCATTTTTTACGTGTCGACATTGTTTAGAAACGTATTTAGATATTATTAAAATTCATATAAAACTGTTATAGAGCCCTTTCTTTGTTATTGTATTTTTACATGTGAACAAGAGGGTTCAAGTTCAAACTTCATGCAGGTATATATTACGTGTACAATATTTTGTACCTATAAGTAAAAACCATCGTTAACAATATTCCATAACATTAAAGGTTGTTCAATGACCTCTGTTGTTTTTCAAGTACTGTAAGGGTATAGAAAAAGGTCTAGTTCTTATTTTTAACCTTACTATGATTGACGGTAAATAAAGAAAACTAGATGAAAACGAAAGCAAAATTCCCATCTCTACAATCTTTATCTCATTTGTATATTATGTACGTAGTATGTACACTACAATACATTCTAACATATACTCCTATTGCTGGCGATAAACTCGTTTAAGTTAGCCCTTGAATTTCCCTAAACTTTCAGACCCTTTTATTTCCCTGATGTTAATCTACTCCGCTTACGTATTTATACATAAATGCGTGTGTGCTGTTCACTTTTATTCTTCAAAATCAAACGTAACATACCAATAGACTGAATGAACTTTGAGCTAATTTCAAGTTCATACTGTTTGGGACACGGAAAGAGGAAAAAATGTTAGTATACTAAAAGACAAGGGTAGCGATTTATTCTTCTCATGTACAATGTACTTACAGCCACTAACACTGTTTTAGAGCTGAGACGAGGTAAAAGTCTCCTATAATCCTGATAATATTTTGTACTAAGTCGTAACTAGTGTCTTTTAATAAGTGTTCTACAATACAACTTATAATACAATGAAAATGGTTTAATGTAATAATCGTTTTTACAGTGGGCGATAGCCTTCCATTAATTTTATTGTTAAAAATGTCGGTATTTGGGCAACAAGCTTACACAAGTATGAAAAAATTAAAACCTACTGACAGTAAACGGTTTCTGTAAACCCTTTTCATTAGTTAACCAGGATGACATGACACGACTTAAATACATACGTTTGATCCATTTCAAAAAGTATTTCGACCAAGGGATTTTCCTTGTCCTACGAGAAAAGCTGTAAGCGTACTTTGGCAAATTTCTTCAAAAACCCTGGTGCAAAATGACTCCTGACTGTATTTTTGAGAACATATTTTCGTTGCTTGTTTATAACTCAGTGATGTAATTTAAATGCTATATTTCTTTGCTCTTATTTATTGCATGTTAAAGGTATATGTAAGATAAAAAGGTTATTGGTCATTGGGTTAATGATTAGCGCACAGTTTGAGGGAAACCAAATTTTGTATAATGCTATTATAACTCCATTGACATTTAGTGTGACTGTGAGCTGAGGGCTGAGATTTGTTGAAAGTAAAAACATAAAAGAAAAACGGCAGAGGAAGAGGGTATGCAGTATGCAGCGACAGAAAACGTGGAAAATATATTTTGCCGGAGGGAAGGTCGCTCGAGCAGCAAGCTCCTACAGCATAAAAACAAAGAATGATGATGATAATAATAATCATAAAGATTTAGAGATGCACATTAGATTTTTGCTCATGTGTTTTATTTTGTTATTTGTATGTCGTCTGTGACCAATATCTTATATACTTCCATCACAATATGCCCGTCTAATTCGTCCGTGTGGTTTCTTTTACTATTTCAGATTTCTATTTACGAACTCTTAAAGCTGTCTATCTCTGTACCTCAAGTTCTTCACCATGTCAGGCTGAAGAGGCGAGAAGTCGATGAGGGGGAAATTATTTTCGTTCTTGGAATGGATGTTTCCTAACAACCTTCTTGTATCTTTTCTCCATTGCCATCTTATTTTGACAAAGGGTGAGACAATATTTCTGCCTACACTTTATAAATATGACACAATATTTTACACCAAAAATACGAATCTGAAGCTAAAATCTCAGAAGTAATTTTTTTTCCAAAATATATACATTGCATGGTATTCTCGGAATGTAAGTTTGAACAAAGCCAGTATGTGTACCTATAGAGTGGAGGCAGTAGAAACAACTTTATTCTTTCTTTGCCTGCCAAAAATCTATCAGTAATGCATCAAAAAAAAGCAAAGTGCATTAGCATCTCTCGACTCTCGAGCTTCCTTAAACAAAGAGTACATTGCCAAATTATGAAATATTTGTGCCAAATATAATATTGATACAAAATATGTTGAGATATGCAAATTATAAAACTGCATTGGATCTTAATTCATTACTTCATTTTTTCTATTTACAGACGAATCAACTTGCCATTTCCAAGGGAAAGCTGAGACTCGAGAGGTTTTCTTCCCACCATCCTCAACTACAAACAGCTGAAAACCAATATGACACACGCCAATCCACAAGTAGACATTCTCGCAAATGTCTACAAAAGAAACTCAAGATCTCCCATAATACCGGAATACGTCTATCCGAAGCACTCGACCCTTTTATATTGCTACGACGATCCGGACAGAACAGCCTTCTTTCTTCCATTAACAATATTGCTACTTATCCATATATTCTTTCTCCTACATGTTTATCCATACTAAAAATAATTTTTTGTTACTACATATCAATAAATTGTATTTTAATGTTAAGTAGACAAACTTTTACAAAATGAGAGTGTCAAAGCGGACTAGGAATAATGTATTATTGGTTTTATGATGAATACATGGTCTTTGATTTCGCCAAGCAAAGAAAAATTAGGAATGAAGTCCAAAATAGTATGTGTTGAATATATTTGACCCCGTGGACTGAAATGTCTCAAAATTGTCATTTATGAGAAATTATAGGATCTTTATAAAATTACCATGTTCACTCTTCAATTTCAGCAGACTATTTTCTATTTATGTCCGTATATTATATGACATACATGACAGTTAGAGTGAATGTTCCGGAACCTATTGTAAAACTATTTCCCTATCAAAGAAATTAAATTTTTGTCAGTCTATTGTTATATTATTTAAATCAAAATGTTAACATAATTTTATTACATCCGTATATTATAGATTAAATAACCTATAAATGTTGTATAAACGGAATATTCCGAAGTATAAATTATTTATTTATTTTTGTAACGCAATAACAAATGATGCAAAGTATCATGTTAATTGTAATTATTCCAAAACAATAAAAACCGAAATGCATTAGTGTGGGGTTTGATGCTTCGGAATCATTTACGTTTTGTTTAGAATAACTCTTGAATGAAAATGCACACGATTCATTCTAATATTCGTCCAATTTTGTGTATTTTAACGTAATGACATTGACAATACCTTAAATCTTCCTACATACGGAAAGAGCATGAGAAAACTGCTGTTCAAAGTTTAACTTTCTCTGATTTTAGTGGTCGAGTTTTAAAAGTGAAGTGTTATCTACACCAAACAATATCGGGCTGCTAAATCAGAGAGGATTAAACGGGCAATGTTTTACTCGGACACTTTCCCTATATGTGTATTCTTTACCTTCTATGTTTTATGTAACAGCCAGCAACATTTTATAGATACTATACGCGTACGCCTAGAAACTGAAAAATGTTAGAAACTAGGTTTGAAGTAATTAGTAACCGAAAAAGCACTCAGGGTCTTTGACAAGTCTCAAATTCCCTTAATGTTTACACCTACACACGCGGCTAAAATATCCTTTGTCAGTTCGTTGTGATCTGGTTTTTGTATGTTTGTTTATGTATTTATCATAAATAATCATTTAACGACCAGTGTAACAACGAGGAAATACTGATTAAGTAGGAATTCTAGATAAATAATAGTTGCTTTTATTTTGTATCCACACAGCTTGGTTTTAACTATTTCATGTACATGGTATTGCTAGGTGTTAATTAAAATTGTTTGGATATAGGGCGAGGTAAACAAACGTTTCTTCTGTATTTGTCATGTAACGTTCTTAGCTGTTTTAAACAGGACTCTTTACCAATTATTGTAAATACATACATATCTTAGTCAAATCCTAACAAAAATAATACACTATTGGTCTTTTCAAAATTACCCGTCAAAGAAAAACGATAGTCATCAAGGGCCGATCTTATCTCATCATGTAAATTTCAGATGTATTCAGCTGTGCTGATGGCGGATTTAATCGAAATAAATTTATTAAAATAGTAATCGCTGATTACTGATTACTCCTAATTGGCCATTCAAACTACGTATGTATTAGAATATTTTATTGGACCTCCGATCCGAGCCAATAGCTCGAGAATGAATCGTATAAGAAATGATCATTTTGTTTTATGTACGACGATGTACAATTTACATTGTAAATAATTCTCAATTCTTTTCAGAGTTCTCTGTACATATTATAATCTTAACTTAAAATGATATTATATTGAAAAAGATGACAAAATAAGATGGACGTTTATAGAGGTAGGAATTAGTATATGTGTACATATATATAGGCTACAAATTAGTATAACAAAATAGAAATACTTTTTTTGTATTGAACTATGTGTAGTATGATTTATAAAAATCAGTAGTTATTATTATATTACTAGTGACAAGTCTATGTACTGAAAAGACTTGCAGAGAGTAACTAAGTTGTGATATAAATGTAAAACCAATTGTTTAGTCCAACTTGTATTGAGTTGAGAAAACAAATCATGGTTAAATACTTCTTTTCTATCTCTTCGTATATTTTATTATTATATATTTTAGCGATTATTAATTATTATTGTTAATTTTAAATCTTTAATTAGTATGATTGATGTATGTAGTAGGTACTTCAGTGTAATATGTAATACGTAGGTGGAAAAACAACAAAAAGTTGCGGCAGTTGCTTGCACTTTATTTTCCCTATTTTGTTTGAATCGATGAATGTAAGATGATAAATATACAATAACAAGTATTTTTGTATGAATCCCTACTTTGTCTAAAAATACCAAAATTACACTCAAAGAAAGTATTGCTGATTGCTGACTATTACAATCAGTTAATGAAACATCATTGTCATGAACAAGTTTTATAATCCACATAGTAAGCCAGCCTTACTAAGGCCTAAGACTTGTGGTGAAAGCTGAGGGGCAGTTTTGGCAAGGCCGGAACAATTATTGTTTGCGTACTTGTGTATGTACATTAAAATATAGAAATGTTTGCACTTGTACCTATGTAAACTATACACAAACCATTGTAATGTCAAATTTCGGAAATGTTTTTTTTGAACTAGAATATTCAAAAAATCATTTGTTCAATTCGGACTTTGGCATAATAATTTTACATTCCTTCAAAACAGGACATTTTTTGACAAAAAGTCTTCTGGTCTTAAAACAATAATACTTTTGAAATTCATTTCACTCGCCTATTTTATGTACTTACAATAATATTAAAATAACCCTCTCGATAAACCGGCATTTATGACAAGTTAAGCGCATAATGCTTCAGTTTTAAGTATTAATTATATATACGAGTGGACCGTAAATTACAGTTTTTGTTTTTACATAAATATTATTATGTTTGATGTTGTGTTTTATAAACTGGGAAGATGAATTTCTTTGTATGGTCAATGTTTATTTGTAACCATTTAATGTGAATTAATCGAATTTAGCCAGCGTACAAAGAGTTAAAACCTAAATTAATACTTTGTTGTAGCTTGCGTATTTTAAAAGAAGAGTTGTTAAAAACTATTGAGAGTGCGATTGAGGGGTTCTTTGAGACCATTAAAGACTACCAAAAATCTATTACACTTTTATTTGTATAAAGGTGATTTTTCCAAACAAAACAAAACAAAACTTGATTAACTTACATGCATTTATTTATTTAGCACCTACTCGTTCATTTTATATAATATCGTATAATATAATGGAGTAGTTAGACACACTAGAATCTCACTGTAAACTTTCGGCGTCGAGGGACACCGAGAGATGTGAAATCCCTATGAATAACAACAGTTCTTAAGAAATCTCGAATCCAGCCAGTTTATAGTCATATTTGAACTTTACAGAAATAGTATAGATTGTAGATGCATGAAACAACATTAATGTTACATGTTTACATGTTAAATACAAATTCATGACAAATATTACATGGCCATATATTCAACACATGTATTAATAATATATTCATGTTGCGAAAATGAAAGGCAATTTTCTAACTAAATGAGGAATACTAAAAACCTAATGGTGTGAATTTATGCTAATTTTGTAACAACTAAGAACTATCTATTTCAATCTCCAAGATTTCAAAACGAGCGTACAATAACAAAAACAACGTAATTATGTTCAGAAACCAAAAAGTCGCAATGTCCCAAAGAATTTACAAGAATCACCAGTCCTTACACGTATTTTCATGTCTCTTATGTAACGTCCACGTCCTCATGATTTTATCCTCTGTAGGGATATCCTATTTAAAATACAATACCCCCTCCTCTCTACCCTTTGATCCCTATTTAATTAAATTATCATATGTCATAATAGATTACTATTACATAATGACCCAAATATCAAATACCATCTTCATTTCTACTATTTTGTCCCTCCATGACTTCCATAGATGACAAAAACACTATAAAACGAAAAATTAGTCCCAATTCAGGATCCAGAAATCATGGGGAAAACTTAATGGACAAATTTCACGGCACTAGCGAAATGTACACAAAACGGACAATTGAACATTGCTAATTGTACATAAAACGGAATCTAAAGTTGTTTTTTAAGAGACTAAAAAATGTGCATTATGTACATAATACTGAACTGCCACACATAGATTATAGAGCAGAGCATACCATAAAAGTACATTAATATTATATAATAATGTAAAAGAGTAAGTATTTAAACAAAAAATTACTTTGAAACTTTCATGATGATGCATTTATAATGATAATTTACTGCGAAAATGTGTTATTTACAATTGCGAATAATAAGGCAGAGTATTTATACGAGTATTTCCATATCTTGCTATGTACAATGTACTCACTACACACATGCTTATATTAGAATGCATTACATTTTCGCATTACCCATAATAAAAGGGTGTAAAAGTAACTATGCTTTGAAAAGGGATAATAGTCATAATATATTATATTGTCTTGTAACTTCTCTCGTAAGATGCGATTATTATGTATTGGTAAGTCCACAGATTATGTTGCATGCATATTTTATACTACATAATAATACTTGAGATTTAACGTAATGTACACATTGGGCATTACGTTACATTACACAGCGCATATACCTACATTTTTATTTTGTTTTCATTGGTTCACTCAGTATGAAACAATATAAATCTTGTAGACGACACTATAAAGTTAAATATGTTGTTGATTTTGTTTTGGGAATAAAGTCCTCCTCTATGTATATACCCCTTATATACTTTCTACATGATTGTCTTTCCTCATCATCTTAACGTATAGTCAACAAAACAATCTGCATCGTTATGATACGAGCATATAGAGTATATGTATATGGTCACTAGTGAGTTATACAATCCGTGAATACCTCTAGTGAATACACACACAAATGTAATTCAACGACGAGAATGAAAGGACTGTCGTAGCTTGTGGCCAATAGGTAAATAACAATAATAACGATTGGCATATATATTGTACACAGATATATAATATATGTACATGAAAATGTTTATGCTTTGTGTGTAACAGGAAGACAACCTCAATCTAGAAGCTAGATGGTTCCTTCATTTATATGTCAATTACAGATTTCTGCTCATTGTGAATAATAGCACTATATCATTGGCTATAGCTATAGGTAGACCATACACCATACTGCACCCCTTAGGCTAACTTTACACAAACAGCCAACAGCACGCGTCTCAGTTTCAATATTACTTTTACCTCTTGTCTAGTCGAATTGTTTTAATTCTTCATGTAATAATATCCCATAAGTGCCATTTCAAACGTTTTTCCAAATAAAAAAAGGAAAAACTATATAGCAAAACCTTTAGTGCCAAAAAATGATTCTTAAATTTTAGTGATTTAGTAAAAGACAGCAAGCGAAACAATCTAGTCTATAGACGTCACATCCAAAGCCAAACTTAAACGTGTGTGAGTTATTGGAATCAAAGTCAATACGAGTTACGTGTTGTGAATTGTGAAGTGTAAAATACATATACATGTACAATGTACACATACATTTGGATTTGACGTTTCCCAAAGTTTAAATTACATAATAAAACATCATTTACTAGTTGAGAACAGATGACAAGAAATATTTTTTTTACATTCGTATCTGTCAAAGATCCACTGTAAATTTTTATACACTTCTAGTTTTGAGTTTCACTACACTATACATACGTTGAACTCCTGTTGTGATAATCGTACGATTTTTTACCTTATGCAATATTTTGCAGTGTTTGTACCAATATTTTTTCACACCTTGCATTTGCATATGATGAGTCTACTCCTTCACGTTTACACTGATACAAGGTGTTAAATCAAGGTTGGTCTTTTGCTATTAGAACATTAAGTCAAGAGTAAGTGAAGGAGTTTCGAGTTTTCCATTTTCTAAATTTTTTTGGTCATAATTATTTTTTCATCAAACAATTACACAGTGTCATTTCAATTTTATCATTCTCGTTAAATTTGCCTCAATTCGTGTGTCAAGCTAAACTTGCGTATTCAAACACAATATACATACAGACATCTAACACAGTGATAATGTAACCTGATTTGGTGGTATGGGCATTAAACATAAAAAAATAAATTACTACAGTTGCAAATAAAATTTAACCGGCAGTGAATATTGAACTTATTGACATTTTTTGGTGCTTCCTACATAATTCTAAATCATAAAATGATCCCACAAAAAAGAACGGAAAAATCTTGAAACAAGACGTAGAGCGTAGAGATAAAGATCATGTGAGCAATGTTATGAATATCTTTTGAATAGTGAAGTGACACCTTCGTTTTCTACGTCTCAACTCTGACTCTTTGTTTCCGTTCATCACTTCATCACTCAACAAAAGCGTACACAATATACCTCCTGGACAATTCTTTTCTATAGCGTCTTACAGACGGGGTAAAAAAATTTCGTTATTATTTATTATTATTTCCTTTTTACCTAAACCCAGTGAAATTCATTGTTTGTCTTTGTAAATGTGCAAACTCAAAAATAGCGTTTGACGCATTTCACATGGCGAATACTAAAAGTTTTGTCAAACACGGATTATTGTATAACAAACATACCTACGCCTGAAAAAAGAATAGTTGAGGGCAAAAATTTCTGCACTGCACACGAAAAGTTTACACTGCACTGGAAGAAAATATACACATCAAATCCTTTCTTTGAACTTGAATTTCCAAACTACTTATATCTGTATATCTATGATGTTAGTAACATCATGTTACATACTCTTGTAATTATTTCTGTGACTCAAGCGTGAAACCTTATGTAACTTATAGATACATCTATTTGTACTTTTAACTTCTATACGAGCAAAAAGGAGAAGGAATGCATCAGAAGTACGTACATTTTTTCAGTATACATTATACATGTTTTGTATTTATCTATATGTAGTAAATACTGCAATGATTTTCTCAGGTACTCTCTATCATTGTATTGTTATTGTAGTATATCTAAACGACGATCTATGGAAAACTCAGAATTACTTGTATATGTAACATCATAAAAGACTGACTTTTGAAGGATTAGCATTTTTTAGTAAAAGATATTACGTATTATAACTTCTTCAGCCAATATGTCTTTGTTACAGAGACCACAGTACAATATTTAATATTATTTACAATGGAACGTACTGTAGGCTATTTGCTACCGCACATTTTTTGTTACCGCATTAAAAAACATTCGTTATAAAAAGAGAAGCGTGAAAGAAAACGAGGAGATTAGTTAGCTCTGCGATTGCATTCAATTCTAAGGACTAATGTTTAATTTCATCGTCTATTATAGAGTTTCCCATCGCCACCCTACCAATACGCTGCTTTATTACATATCCATCGCATGTCGAATTTCAAGGTTTCCAACTACATAGCGTTCCAATTAGTGTTTACCGTGCTTATACAAAATTTGTATAAGAATCAGTGGATTGTATAATAATTTATTGTACCTAGAGTAAGTATAAATATCTGTTTCATTCTACATTTTATGTATTTTATTTAGAAAATATAAATAAAAAATATTCCATAATACTCTGTACTTATTTCATTTTTCAACTTTTTCCGAGCTCAATACTATTTCTTACTAATGAATACTATGTGTCTACTTAAAGTAATTGAGATTGCATGTATAACAGTGTACATTATTGCACAAACCGTAATGTAATATATATGTTTGAAATTTTTAAAAAGAACTGGACCTCCCATCAGTTATCAGTGCAAAGTGACAGGTTAATCGGACAGAAAATTAATTAAATAGCCATCCCGAACTCCGCAACTGGATACTTTTACAGCAGGTGCAGTGTGACAACAAACTGTATTCGTAAAATATGACAAACTTGCTAACTCTACAATCGATAGTTGGAGTTATTCTGATAAGCGGACTTGTACACTTTACTCGTGGGCAAATTCCTTCCTTCGGAAGATGTCCAGATTTGCCAGTTGTAACTAATTTCAATGTTAGCAGTGTAAGTCAACTTGATCATTGCTTAACTCATGTACATTATTTTTATATCTAGCCCATAGTCTAGCATTACATGAATTATTGTCTAACTCTGACGCATAACTAGTACAAACATTGTATTTTTTTTTGTTTTCCTCCAAAGTACTTGGGGAAATGGTATGAAATTGAGAAGTATTTTACAATATTTGAGCTTGGAGGAACTTGCGTGACAGCAAAATACACGGATGATGGGAATGGCACAGTTGGAGTTTTTAACAGTCAAACACAGTCCTTGTAAGCAAATCAAGTTCACCCTAAACACTTATTAATTTACTAACTGCTCACAAAAACAGTATCCACAAAATAAATAAATGAAAAGCGAGGAAAAATACAATGGTTGTACAATCAATATTAAAATGTGCCGAATTGACCTCGAGTTTTTCAGATCACGAAAAAGGCGAACAATCAGTGGGACTGCGCGAGTAGTGGACCCAGATGGAAATGCAAAACTTGGAGTGAAATTTCCTAGCGTACCATGTATGTAAATATATACATATACTATTAAATAGATAACATGCACGTTAACACATTGATTTCAACAATTTTAATGTCATCATTAGCCATTTTAATGTTTTGCAGAGACATTTTGTAGTTTTTTTCACATGAAAATAACTTTTACATTTACTAAAATTTGAAGTTGCAGGAGAAGCGCCTTATTGGGTCCTTGACACCGATTATGATACCTATTCTTTAGTCTGGTCATGTAACAATTTAGTGATGTTCAACTTCCGTAAGGAAAAACCTTCTTTTATCTGCTTGATTGTTTTAGCACAAATATGATTTTTGATATCGTCAAGAAAAAAAAAACTAAATAAATTTACAGCTGAACATGATGGTTGAAGGAGTTATTGGCATGTTTGTTTTTTGTTTGTTTCTTATAGAAGTGGTTTGGTTTCTGTCAAGAAAACGATTTCCTGACGATAAAACCAGAAAAAGAGTATATGATACTATGGAATCTCTGGGCCTTCGAACTAGCCTTTTGCAGAAAACGGAACAGAACAAATGCCCCGAAACGTACTGAGTATGGTATGATATAAAATAATTAAAAAAACAAAATTGCCATCAAGCAGTAATTTTGTTCAATCATAGCTTGTAATAACCCTATATTGTTATTCCTTTTTGACAAAATATAAACTCTTTATACCTACTTGATTGTATGCCATTATAACTTCTATTAAAGCTTTACTTTGTTTTTACCTGTTAAATATGATTTAGTTAATTAGTTAAAGTTCGATGTTGACAAACATGGAAGCTATGCATTTCAATGTACTCTCTCTCTAACTGTAATGCGTGAAATTCGTGCTTATAATATACTGAGTTCAAGAGTTTGATATTATTTATCATTACTAGACTATGTATGTCGATAAAAAATATTGAGCAGAATAAAAGAATAATAATAATTATTATTCTTTGAGAATTAAAATAACAAGTAGATATATTATTGAATTCGTTCTTTTGAAGATTATCAATGAAAATAATATTCAATTTATAAGCCCGTTTCATTATAATATAAATACATATGAGCATGTAGCATCGCATTAGGTACTTTATATTATCAGGAAAACATTGTGCATTTCCACGATATCCATCATACCAAGAAAAAAACAGTACGAAAAATCCAGTACAAAAGTTACAGTAATATAGAGTAGAAGTAACAATACAAATTTAATATGCATTATATAAAAGAAATTCAACATAGTTTTACCTCGTATCTATCGATTGCGACGTCGGTATTATTTTTCATTTTTCAACCGTAATTTCATTCGAAGGAGGACAATTTAAGATAGACGTTTAGAATTATAAAACTTCTAATAATTGTTCATACTGATATTTGCCAGTATCATGTACAAGTTGTTGTTTCTTCATGTATATTTCTTGTAATTTCATCATTATTAACATTATTTTCTAAATTGATTGGTTCACTATCTTCTTCCTCGTCCTCCTCCTCGTCACCACCACCTTCTTCTTCAACTTCATCTTGAGAATCTTCTTCTTCCTCCTCCTCCTCGGATTCGTCTTCACTGTCAGTTGGGATGAATTCGGATGGTAAATCTGTAGTTTCCGTACGTTCTTCCAAATGTTTTTTGAAAAATTGTGTGGCTAAATCTTTGATTGTATTTAAATTGTTTTTATCACTACTGCATGGAGGAATCCACTCTCCCGTTTGTATTAGATTTATAACATTTTTAACAGGAATTAAACATTTGATTTCTCCTCGTACTTTATTTCCCTCTGCAACTGGATCAATAACTAAACAGTCATGCTTCTTTAACCAAACAGTTTGACGATATTTTTTAGGCATGCTAACTAAATACTGAGATCCGTCAATGTCTTCGATTTCATGTAAGTTATTCCCACGTCTAAAATATGGAATGTAATACAATAATATAAAATACATCGTTAGTATTTGGAAAGACTATGTTTACAGTGTAAAGTATGTTCAACGTCGGCAATTGAAAATAGAGAACTTTAGTACTTACATGTTGTGCAAAAAGAAATAATAAAAAGTAACTATTTACCCGGCTACATATTTCACAATATATTGATTCTTCTCTGGAATGTAATCGTCTTGCATAAACTCTTGAAATATATTTTTCTTTGCTTTGGCCATGTTTGTTGTTGTTCTTGTTTGTGTGTTGTATGTTGTATCTATCAGAAAAATAAAAATGTTCACCATAATTGAAAAAATCCATAAAATTGAAATGCCGATAACCGATAATACGAGAGAGAAAGGTAAAATGAACTCTCGGGCAAAGCGAAAAGCGAAAACATTCTTTTCTTCTTCAATTTAGTATCCATAATAATTTTGTTGTAAAAAACATAAATTGCAACTAAAATTAGATTAAAAATTAAAGGTATGGGATCCAGATCTCGGAAGACATGAGAGATCAAAAAGCTTTCAACGGGAAAAATACTATTTCAATCCGTTCACTACAACTCGAATCCAAGCTGGGGGTTCGCTTTACCTTTTTCTCCCCTAATCTTGAATCTTGAATCGCATTCAGATATTAATATACAATTACATCACAACTTACTGATTAAATTACAGATTATTTATAATGTCTAAGTAATGTCTAAGTATTTCGTATTTTGTAAAAATTTTCATCCTACTTACCTTTCAACTTTCAAACTTTGGAATAGCAGATAAAGGTAAGAGATTTGTTTAACCACGATCAACGATAACAGTATACGATATGGTATTACAGTGTGTATGATTATTTTATGTCTGTAAAAAAACTAGAATGCTTTTGTTCAACTTTTTATTTAATATTTAATAGGGAAAATTAAAATACTTAATTGTGAAGATTAATATCAGGTTCTATCTTCTATCTTCTATAACGCATGGGAATGACGCGTGTAAGATTACTTTGAATATTTTTCCCAAGTTTTTCTTTGATGTTTTTCTTCATCATTCATGTATAGAAGGTACTTACACCAATTAGATCTGTAAAATCTGTATGGAATTCCTCTATGTAAAATTCCTTTTTACTTTTTACACTACATAGATACCTTGACACTTTTGACTTTACTACGGCTTTTGACGGTGGTACGTAAAATACTTTAACAAAGTGGTGAAATCATTAAATATACATTAAAATTAAAAAAACAGTGGTTAAAAATTATCAAATTACTACTTTTTGAATTAATTGTTTTAATGTATATTATGTAACAGTGTAACAGTAAATAGTAAACAGCAACAGCTTAACGTGCTCCACAATTGCAAATTGCAAACCATTTTTCATTTTTCATGTAAGTTATCAGTAAGTTATAAGTTATAATACATATAATATAAAAGTAAGTTTTACAATTAAACGATAAACCGTAAATGCATAATCACTCATTGTTTTTATGTAGGCTAAAATATTATAACAATATATATTAGTTTATAGATGCCAAAATAAGAAATGTCATTTAGAAATCAGAAATATAATATAAACAACATGAGGACTTGACACCGTTTACCGTTTTTATTTGCTAATAATATATTATTGATTTTTTGTTGTTTTTTTAATCAAAATTTACTTACTCTCTGTTTATTTTTTGTCATTTGCATCCAGGTCCGGCGTTTACAAGTGGTCAGTGATTGTCAGAGAAGACCATTTTTACAATTTACAATTAGTACTTCACGAAGCTCAGTTAACCCTTTGTAATTATACATTATAAAAATATAATGTTTAGCGACAAGAGGAAAATGAATAGTTTGAGCATTTCAATTATAGTATTTACGGCCATTATTGGTAAGTTGAATTCATTGCGTTTTAACTCATATCATCAACCGTAACGATTATACAAATAATTGAACATAATTGGTTCGTGTTAGAATTGACTTTACTAATGGTTCTACACATGTATATAGTATATATACATACAACTGTGTAGTATATAAATGCATAAAGTACAGGTATTTGATGTAAAGTATATTAAGTAATACATATTATTAAGCTTATTTACCTACTTTCTTTTGTTAGGTCACACATTTAGTAGCACGTGTTCTTCAGAGACTGACCAATCTTCGTCCTCATCAGCAGATGGTTTTTGCAAAGCCCCACCGCAAGATGTAAAAACAGAATCGAATATTTTAACACCGGAAAAATTTGAGGAATTGTCGGAGAGAATAAGACTACTGGAGAGTCGTGTACCTAAAAGTTATCCAGAAGTCAAATTTCTAAACTATAAAGATAGGAAGCGTATTTTGGTAATAATGAATGCATAATTCTTACATTTATATCTTTTAGCAATAGTGATTAAATACTTGCTTTCTTTTTCTCAACATTATTGTCTTGAGAATGCAGCATACATTCCCATTCTCAAGACACTAATGTAATGTACATGTATGTATTACATATTGTATATTTAATGTTTAATGTATTAAAGATTACTGGAGGAGCAGGATTTGTTGGATCTCACTTAGTAGATCAGCTGATGTTAGAGGGCCATGAAGTTACCGTTGCTGACAATTTTTTTACTGGAAGAAAGAGGAATGTTGAACAATGGATAGGTCATGAGAACTTTGAACTACTTAATCATGATATTGTCAATCCATTGTATATCGAAGGTAAGTCATGATCAAATCAACTTATTCCACATTCCTTGAGTATTGGGAAAGTATTATTTTTCTCCCTCCCGACCTGTACGATTCTTATTAAAGCACTTTTTTTACTTTTCGACAGTGGACGAAGTGTACCATTTAGCCAGTCCTGCAAGTCCTCCCCATTATATGTATAATCCTGTGAAAACTATTAAAACAAATACGATGGGAACCATTAATATGCTAGGTAAGTCTCGATCTAAGAATAATGCTTCAAGTGTAGAAAGTTCTAATGATGCATCATACAATTTTTGCTTGGCTTGATAATGATAAGGATACACATGACGTGATACCTAACTAGACTTGTGCTTTTTTCTTGTTCAGGACTTGGAAAAAGAGTGGGTGCAAAAGTTTTAATTGCTAGTACAAGTGAAGTGTACGGAGATCCCGAAGTCCATCCTCAACCAGAAAGTTATTGGGGTCATGTAAATCCTATTGGACCAAGAGCTTGCTACGATGAAGGGAAGAGAGTTGCAGAAGCCCTAGCATATGCCTACGCTAAGCAAGAAAATGTTGGTGTTCGGGTTGCTCGAATTTTCAATACCTACGGTCCTAGGATGTATATGCTCGACGGCCGTGTGGTAAGGGTGTATTTTATTCCTTTCAAAATGCTTTTATTTAATTGTAAGAAATAAAATAAACAATAATTTTCATTTTTTTTGTACTACTACGGATGTGTTTGCAACATGTACATGTGGTACATGTGACAAAAGTATATATTCTCTTTTCATTGCTGTAAATATACCACCGTGTAGAAGAAAAATTATGTCGATAATAATTGTACTTGGTTTGATTGAAATTAACAGGTATCTAACTTTATAATACAAGCTCTTCAAAACGAAACAATGACGGTAGGTGTACATAACATGACATAATATAATATAAACAACTTATAAACAACATTATCTTGTATTTTGTTGTCTAGCATCATGAAGGTTCAAACAAGAAACATACAACTTATAATTTATAATGGTACTAATCGTTTGTCGTCTCGTATATTACTACTACTTTAGATATATGGGAATGGAAAACAAACTCGATCTTTTCAATATGTTACTGATCTAGTCGATGGTCTTATTGCTTTAATGGGCTCTAATTTTACACAACCTGTTAATCTAGGCAACCCTGATGAACATTCAATCGAAGGTAATTCCGAAACTTTTATTCATGTTTGTATAGATTTACTAGGTGATTATTATAATCCTACCTGAGATTAAAATCCCTATTCGATGGCCTGCCGATGTCCTCTCTACATACGGAAAAGATTTAAGGCTGTCATCAGGCGTCAATGTAGAGGGGAAAGGAGCAACCTCTGTGGCTAAGATGATCTATATATATTACAAAATTACCTAATTTATGTTTCGATTTAGAATTTGCATCCGTCATTCGTGACCTGGTTGGGAACACAAAAAGTGAAATCAAGCATTTACCACCTGTCGAAGACGATCCAAAAATGAGACGTCCTGACATTTCAAGAGCCCAGGCAGAACTTAAATGGAAGCCCGTAGTTCCACTGAAAGTCGGTCTTGAAAAAACAATAGAGTACTTTAGAAGGGAATTACAAAGGTCAAAGCATTCTGAAAGAAATATATTTCAGCCCGATGGAGTACTTTCTGATGTCGATAAGTCCAAAAATGGAGAGTAGATTATTATTTATTATATTATAGTAATAATACTATTGCTATACTGTGGTAGTGGCTTTATAAATGCCTAAATGACACCAAATAATGCAAAAGGAAAAATTTTGAGTAAGGGATAAAAAACTGAATGATTGATTTAGAAATGATTTTGTCACAATGTAAAAACGAATGATATTAAAACGTAGTATATTATACCGCTGGAACGGCTATTATTTTCGACAAGTAAATTGGAAGTATCGTCTAAATATTGTGATGTACTACATCTATAATCATTCACTATTCTGCAATATTTCTACAAGTCTGCAATATCTATAAGTTATGTTTAGAATTAATTTCTAGCTTTATTGTTTTTGTGGTGCTGCCTAATTTATCCATACTGCAATTGTTGTAAATTGTACTGTTAAAACAATAAATATTTGTATGTAGCAATTAAAACGGTGTCTCAAATTATAAATTTAAGTTTAAATATATTATAATACCTAATAGAAATCTCTCAAAACATGATAACATCCAAATACCAAAATGTGAGTAAATGAACAAACAAAAACGAATCAAATGTACCTTTTAAATATTTTATACTTAGTATATATGGAAAAATTTGTATTACTTTCTTACAGTATTTGTAATTTTAAACAAGATGTGATGTATTATGCTAATTGAAGTTAAAAAATCATTAAATCGAATGTCGCAAATAAACATAATATTTTTAACATGGTAAAATATATAAAGTCGTAGTCGTTTTTACTTCTGTATTTATTACATGAAGAAAGTACAATCATGCTGGGAAATGCAAGAAAAAGTTAGCCATATTATATGCATGCGTCAATTGGGCTTAAATTGTTTCGATTTTAGTCGTCTTAAATAAACAAATCTTGTACATATAGCATGTTAATTTCTGCCCTAGATGTAAAATCATGTAGGGTATTTTGCCTATTCCGCTCAAAGGATTTTACATTGTAAGTAACTCGACTTTTAATGTGCAAATTGATTTTATTTTTTATTCAATGACAATGAGCTCATCGTAAGTCTGAAAGCAGTAATAATATTTGTTTTATTCAGTGACAATATACAATATATACATAAGTATTATATTTACATGTATACACAAATTAAGCTATCACAGCATGTGGAGAAACAAACACTTATTTGACTTATTTAATATATGTAGACTTTCTCCGGTTGATTTTACACAAAGTCAGCTTTCTCCGCAATCCATAACTATAATATATTATACTTCTTCGTAGTAACCGTGCATTTTCTTTCCAGTTGACTTGTGAACGCTCTCATTTATGCTTTTTAACTGACACCCATCAAAATCTGTCTATGCGTCCATAATAATCAGTAAAACAAAATTGCGCTTGCAGTTTTTCAACAGTGATCTTCTAATATACATGTATGCGTAACAATGTTCAGGCAAGTAAACCTTCATTATTACATATTATGTACTTTTATATATATTTCATGTACATACATACGTAATACACACAATAACAGTAAATAATCTGTATAACGTTGGCTTACAATTTTCATTTTAATGAAAAATTACCTACAAAGTAGTGTTCATTCACTTTACATATTACTTTTATTACTTACATGCAGCATGCGTATTATTTTGTCAACTACAGAATTCGCACACTCTTTGGCCTCTATACCAGCAAGTACACTCATTACCCATAGTATAGCTATTATTGACTATAGTTTACACTTTACACTGTAAATTTTACAGTATTTACGTACCTATTTATCTGTAATGTGTATATATGTATACGTAGTATGTAACGGGCGATAAAACCTTTTATAATACTATATCTGCTTCTACACTGTAATTAAAAATTCAAATAAGTAGGTAAGTACCATACATTTTATAAAGCTTTTAAAATTAATATCACGTTTTCCTTTAAATGAACCTCTTTATACAATTGATGTACACATACATAATATACCATTGCATACAATGCTTTCTAATTTCTAACGCATACAACAGGAGAATTAAGAATGAAGAAATTCTATTTTTTGTATTCTACAATATAGGTTTGTATACATACTAAATATTATACTACATTTCACAATCATTCATTTATACTTGTGGGGGAGCATTTTTACTGGACAATAATATGCTATACAATTATTGTCAGGCTATTTCCCATTGTAAAACAGTTGTATGTTTTTTCATATCTATTATGCATTAGTTTGTTGCCTGCTTGCCACTAACATTGTATAATTAATACATAACCGTGTGCTTTCTATCATGCACAATAAAAGTACTTATTTATAATAAAATCTATAATAGTGTACATATCGACTGATAAAGTGAAAGTTTACAAAACCAAAACTATACACTAATATACACAATACACACACATAGTACATACTAATCGTATAAAAGAGAAAGTCTTAGCTCCGAAACATTAGAAATTTCGAGGAACAAATAAAATATGAAATAAAAAGAACATAACTTTGCAGATGGACAAGAAAATACAATACGAATATTATATTAAACACGTACACTGACCATCCTAAGTCGTAAAATCAATATTCAGACTAGGGTCAAGGTCCAGGTCAAGTTTGCCCAAGATTGTAGGTTCGTCTTTGGAAAACGTAGAACTTCGCCCAATTTCAGCTAGTGTTCTCATTTTGGGTTCTCCCGTATCCATTTCAATAGTAGACTTTGACATTATACTGGAATCTCTGTAAGGGTCCATTTGTTCCATATTATATGATGGAGTCTTTGAAGATGTAGTTTGATGATGGAGAGCTCCATTTCCACCCGTGGAGGTTTTTCCAGAGGTTTTTCTCGAACTGCTTGAGCTTCCACTTGAATTTCTATTACTGATATTAGTAGTAGTTCCAGCTTTACTCACGCTGACACTCTTTCCCTTCATAGTGGAGTTGGAGGATGTACTTGAAACATGTGTTGCTCTCCCACTAGTATTTCGGCTACTACTGCTACTACTACCACCACTGGTTCTGGGCTGAGGCTCAATCGGAGTCGTAACTGCAGAAGCTCTTTCCGATTTTGTATCCGAGCCTGAAATAGAGCCCCGGGAATTCCTGTTGTGGCCCAGAGAAGAAGCATATCTCGAGGGTTGAGATAAGTTTGGCGTTCTCGGTGTCGTATATCTGGATGTTGTTGAAGTATTAGCAGCTGGTGCTATTACATTTGTATTACATTCTGCGGCTGTTTTCGCCGACACACTTTTCTGTCTAAGATTTGGTTTTGACACGGCATTCGCCCTTGCTGAATTTGTCATGTATGTTTTTGGCGGTGTTTGGTTACTGGGTGCAGTATTATTGATAATACTTTGTTGTTTTGCAGCACTAGTCCTACTAGATGACCTGGTTGAAGTTGCTCCAATTAGTCCAGGTCCTGGCTTTGAAGGAGTCATTGGAGTCAAAGGGTTAAGCGGAGTTCTATTGGCAGAGGCAGATGTGGAAGAGGAAGAAGCTACCGAATTTCTCGGTGACTGACTAAAGGACTTTTCCTTGACAACAACTTCACCCCTTTGCCGGGTGGAGGTATTTGATGAGGATTTATGACTTACCGACGAAGACGCCTTACTACTCTGCTTTGGCATGGTTCCTGTTGCTGAGGCGGTAGGAGGAGGGAGTTGGAGTTCGGACGTTGTTGGAGTTGTCACTGTGGATGAAGTTGTAGATAAAACATTCTGAATCGGGCGTACGGAAGCAATTCTAGCAGTTGAAGATTTAGCTGTGGCATAATTTGAAGTCGAACTTGAAGATGGAGGAACAACTGCTTCGTTCGAATGGGAATTTGAGGAAGGTACATTTTTATCTGTTGCTGCTCCCGCCGCCGCTCTTCTTGTTTTAGTAGAGGATGAAGACTTTACACTGGAGATTGAGGAGGATCGGTCAGAAGGTGTAAGGCGACCATGGCCGTGTGCTGCGGATGGTTTAACTCCAGTGCCACTACCACCACTACTACTGCCGGTTCCAGTCGTTGCTCCCTTTACAATTTTATTCCCCTGCTTGTCGTAGCCCACAAAGGAGGAGGTGCAAATTCTTTTTCGAACGTCTTGACCCAGGTGCTCCCAATATTTTGACAAGACTGCTTTTGAACCATTGGCAATTAGAAACCTTTCGACTTCAGCTCGAAGCATCTTGAGGAAATCAACAAACATCTAGAACAGGTACAGATAAAAACCAAAACAAGTGATTAGTTGCAGAGAGTTCTTTAACTTTTTTTTAAAATGCAAAAAATGATACAGACAGACACACACTATGTATTATACAGTCTACGCGAACTCCAGTTCTTGAGCTTTTAGCAAAACTCAATAAATATTCAAATTTGAAAATAGTTGACACTACAAGTTCACACCACAAAATCATTCCTGTAAGTTAATATACCGTGGACCACTCAACTTCATCAATTGTGTCAGTTCCAAGCTCAATCAGTCGACTCAGTGCAGTGTGACTCAAACAGGCCTCATCTGGTTTTAGCAAAGCCATGGCCTCAGTAAAAGTTCCTTCAATCCGCGAAATGTTCCACTGCTGCCCTTTCCCAAATAGAAGAAATCTAACAAAAAAGTCAAAAGCAAAGAGACTATTATTTTGAAACAAGATACCAATATACACAAAAAATATAAAAATACACTGAAAGTGAAAAGTGATACATAATTAGTTATTGTATAAAGCTTCTATACCTTTGACACTGGAGTACTTGGCTAAAATTTTCGCCGATGAATTGTACACAAGCTTCAGATAATTGGTTGACAACGCTAAAAATGGGCTCGCTCCATCGAACACTGGGCATTGTGGTGAGGAGTTGGTCGCAGCCCAGAGTTATATCCAAAATGTTTTCAACAGACTGCGAGTTACAAAATACAGAGTACAGTGACATTTTATAACGATTGTCTATGCATATATGTATATGTACATATTTTTCACCTCTATTCAGATAAAAAAACAATTTACTAGACTGTATAATATTTTGTTTAAATAAACTGTTTTTTTTTCTCTTACCAAATGATTAACACTGTAGCGGAGACATTTTTCAATTAATTCATCTCCCAAGTTAGCAAAAGCTTTTGTGGGCCAAATTCGGACGAAATGTTTGCATATCCACTTGGTCATTTTGCGATGAAGTTCGTCCATTTCGTATGAAATTGCAATAGGGAAACATTCTAAAACCCCCGAAATGCATCCTGTACATGGCTATATAAAAATATAAAAACATGGACATGTAAGTTTGAAACTTTATGTGAGAGAGAAAGTTAGTATTGCAGTGGTAACTGATACAAATATGTATATGGTATACATATTGGAGAAAGTTTAAAGTCTCTAACACAAAAAATTCTCGTCTTGTCATATACATATGAAAAGTAAAAATGTATAATGCACATGACTCATCTTCAGCTGAAGTTTGAAACATGTGTAATGTGCATATTGCATATGTACAGATTACAGATATATGTACATACTCGGTGAAAATTATGGCAAAACTTGACTCTAATAGTTTGGCTAATATTTTCTCTCAATCCCTCCAGTCCCAAAAGGTCAGTTAAAGTTGCCAATTCGAGAAGATCAATACTGTCTGGAATTTCATTCGTTCCCGAGTAAATGTGACACATTGTAAAGTGAACGACGTTGTAGGAAAACCTGCAAAAATCATAAAAGTATACATCATACTTATTGTGCGTAAATTTAACTTGATGATTTAATTACATGCAAAGAAATAATTAAACGAATAAAGTTCAAATAAGCTTGTGGGTGTGCATAGATAGGTGAATAATATTAATAATACGGTATTAAAATAGTAACAGTAGCATACATTAATATAAATAAAGTTGAACTTACCCGTCTAATGTTATCACGTTTCCAGCTTTCTCTATCCAGGGACCTGAGAAAATGGCAGCAAAATATTGCGAACGAGAGGACAAAATGCACTTGTGAGCGTTGAGATAACGCCCATTCACACATATACTAACGTCCGTATTTATCCCATCTTGGAACATTCTCAATAGGTCTTTCCCCAGCTTGAAACACGGGCCTTTAGAGCAGATTTCTTCAGCTGTAGATAAACAAAAAGATAGAGAATACTGTCATTGTACACTGTGTATATACCTATGCTTTTAAGCTTCAGGCTTAACAACAACTTGTCATGACATGAATTTATTTCAATAAATATGCATATTATGCTCTTTATACTCTTTACGGCAGAGAATGTTAATGATAAATGATAAAATGAAAGGGAAGGTTTTAACTATCGCGAGTACCATCTATTATAACAGTATTTTATTGTTATATGTTATACCTAATAATATTGTATTATGAGGAGCTTTATCGTTATTTTGAACTAACCTTCAGGTCCAGACACTTCCATGGAACTGATGAAGCTCGTCGAGAATGCCATCATATCCAGGTCGGTGGCAACATGGAGAGAGGATCTATTACTAGTAGTTGAAGCTTCCATATTATTACTCGAATTACATGAACCACTGTTACTGTTACAACTCACACCTGACGCTGTCGCTGTGTGTTCGTCTCTATTCCCCGAGATTTTATTTTGTCCTCTATCACTACCAGCAGCCGGATTATTGTTTCCTGTTGTTTTCGAACCAACTTTATCTGCAACTTCTGGATTTCCAGTTCCAGCCTGCGTTACCGCTTGCCGGGCGGCTTCAGCAGCTGCTTTATGTTGTAGAATAGGACTTGGATATTGAAAGGTACGTCTATTCTTACTACTACTACTACTACTAGCACTTCCCTGATGAGTATTACTATGAGTTGCAGTAAGGCTGGGACTACCCGGATTATTATTATGCTGATGTGAATATCCATCCGACGGATCACCGCCTCTAATAATATTCATAACATTTCGATGGACTGGAAGCCGGCTGGGTTTATTCACGCTTCCATGACCATGACCATGGCTCTGACTATGACCGTGGTGTTGAGACGATGAAAGTGAGGATGAGGAGGAGAACTGCTCTGATTTCCCAGTAGATTCTCCTTCGCCTTTTAAGTCGACAAACATTGAGAAAATTTTCTTTTTGTCCGGCGACTTGACAGCAGCTGCTTGGGCTTTATTTGAAGACTCTGAAGGTTCCTCAATGTCAATGAAAAAGGCGAGACTATTGGGATTGCTTGACTTGATGGAGCTACTCATCTCGGAGTTGTCGAGACAGGATTCCGACTCCATAGACAAGGAATTGAAATCGATTATCCAGGATTCCGGGGGGAAGATTGGCGGATCTATAATAGAATGTCATACACACATGAAAATAAAAAGTTCAATCTCTTTCACCAAATTATTAATAAGCTTTTACATTTTTATTGAAAAACATACCATAAAAATAGTACAAACCTTCAGAAAGAATTCCAATTTGGCTTTGGGACTGAGACATGTCCATCAGTTCTTGCAGCTTCCCCTCATTTACTTTATTGCCCTTAAAATCGTACTGGGTTAATTTTTCTTGTCCCTTTGAAGTGTCAAATTCAAACTCGGGGATGGGTTTTGTGGGTAGTTCTTCAAGGGAGTCCGCAGCCAGATCTCCAGTTGATTGATCCTTCATTGTGTCCGCTTTTACCAGCTTTCCCTTTGTAAGTGTACTGCTTGAATAGTCTTTATTAGTGTGACCGTCACGTTGGTCATCTTCAACAAAACAGTGGGTTTGTATAATATCGGGAAAGCTTTTTGAAATGGGAACTCGAGGCTTGACCATAACAGTGGGGATGATACTTTGGGAGGAAATATTATTATCATTAGCTGCATTCGTGTAACTAACGGAATCTTGCTCCTTTTTATTGTGTGGATTCGTATTATTGGTATTGACAAGTCGATCTCGATTATTCGTTGATTGGTCTTCCGGATGTTGTTGTTGTTGTTGCTCATCGTCTCCAAAATCGGATTCAAGTGACGGCATTGCAAATGTTTCAATGTCCTCAGAGAGAGCGGCCGCGTTAATAAAGTATTTACATTCTTCCATAAATCCCTCGACACTTTTTTGAAGATTACTTTTGAATCCCAACTTGATTTGATTTGTAACTTCTCCCTTCTCACTCGTCTCTTCACTTGAGACCGTGAGCTTATTGTTAGTTTCACTCCCACTACTTTTACTCATGCTCATGGCACTGGCTGGAAGTTGTTCGTCTTGTTGTTGTTGTGGTTGTCGTTCACCTCTCTCATTATTTTGGCAGTCACCTTTATTACTTGCGTCAAAGGACGGTTTATTTTCCATTAGAATTTCATTTGCCTCATTAAGCTGATGTTGATGCTGATGCTGATGTGGATGCGGATGAATAATATTATGATGATGCTGAGCATGCTGATATTGATGATGGTTGACATTTACATTGATAGCTCCTCCTCCTCCTCCAGCTTCAAAATTTAGAGGATTTCCATTATCATCAAAGGAGCTCACCATCATCATGTTGTTCCGCTCCATTTTGTCCAGGCCTGGAGCCAACACTGGAGCAACATTCATGTCGTTTTGATTCTCTTGATTTATCTTGTCGAGTTGACACTGAGATATTAAGTCACATTTTGAAGGTTGTGGTGTACTATTTGGATTTGGATTGGAAGGTTCAACTTTAGGAGCGAATTCAAATAATTCTTGTTCTCCAGCAAATGGTTGTTGATGATATTTTTCCATATTTTCTGAAGGTTCTTCTAATGCCGATTCATTATCAGGACAGTCTTCTAAATCTATTAGATTTGCAATGTGTGAGGAGGCTGAATGCTGGTTTTGGCTTTGTGCTGGATTATGATGATGGTCATGGTCACTTTTTCTCTCCGACGTTGCAGTGGTATTGGTGTGGGTGTCGGTATCAGTGTTTTCACTTCTTTCTCCCGAGGAAGGGAGCAACTGCCCATCCGATGAGTTGGAGAGAGTAGGAACACTTGCCCATGTATTCTCAGTCCCAGTCTGACGACTCATGGATATTTCCTTTTCGATCTCAAACTCGCCACTCGAACTTCCCATTCCAACGGATGGAAAACTATTTGAGAAGGCCATGATAGACTATGTATGTATATGATAATAATGTAGTTACATGTAGGATATAAGAGAAGAAAAAATCTAATCACGTCACACCTTATATTTTCTCTTGGCTCTTTGCCGTCTTCTTGTTTCTTTCTAGCCTGTGCGTCAATTTGAATAAATAAATAAATTCATCTGCAATGAAAAGGACAAAAAGTCTTTCCCTCTGGCCTTTTCCTTGTCTTCTGGGTATTTTTTTGGCTTTTTACGTGAAAGAACTGTATTATTATTATTATTCTTATTATCGCTGTTATTATTTCATGCACATAAGTAGCTCAATTTATGTACATACACAATGTATAAAATATAATAATATAGAGAAACAAGGAATAGTGAAAATGTACACGAGACTCAGAAAACTAGTCACAATAGTGTAGAATAGGCGTATAGCTGAATATCAAATATGAAAAGGTTTATTACACTCTGTTTTTTTTATTTTTATATAGATATATTCACAAGTACAACTTCAACTTTAACTAGAAGCACTTTCTTCTTCTTCTCCATCCCTTCTTCATTCTTCAAGTCTCGTTGGTGTAGATTGTGGAAAGACAAGAAAGTATATCTATATATTTTTTCCAGTGAAAAAGTCAAGTTAAATATGTTTTTGATCTCAAGGGAGAAATAGTAAAACTTGTAAAAAAAAGGAGAAAGGAGCAAAAGAAAGAATGATCTCGAGTTGAAAGTAGAATATTGGGAACGCCACCACTATATATATGAGGGAGAAAGAGGGAGATAGAAGAGTAAAAAACTAAAGGGAGCGAGCAAATGAGTAGTGTTACATATAATGCCATATTCCGTGAAAGTGTATAGGTTGTATCTACGTATATGCACAACTACTGTATGTACATGTACATATTTAGGCTGAAAAGACATGGAATGAATGGAAGAACTGAGTCAGCAGCAGCCTTTTACGTGACTCGCTTTCCTGTATGAGTCCAGGAGGATATACATGTGTTGAAATGGATAAATATAAAACACACAACTAGAACTACTACCCTGTGGGTCTATAGGTCTACAGTGTATTAGTAGTGCCGCTAAACTATACAGACTGGGGAGACCCGGTTCTGGAATATATAGATCGACGTGTATCCTCACGTACATACTACATACATACATATTTTATCAGCATGCGCTTCTCCAGCTGGTAATAACCTCGAGTACCTAAATACGAAATGAAGGAGACAGTTCTGGCTTTATTTCTGGAGAGAATTCAATGCATTACACTGTTTCTTATACTACATACATATGTACATACATACATACTACATATAGTAAGTATATGCGCTAAGCTCACAATGAAGCAGGGAAAGGAAAAGGGAAAGCAAAATTGGCATACACGATACACATCATACCGTATATACATATATGAATATTAGGGGAAGCCAACACTCCCGCCGTTAAAAAAACTGTTTCTTGATTTAGAAACTATTCTAGTGACTCTGATTGTCAGAAAACAGTTTTTATACAAACAAGTTGAGATACTACCCATGAATAAAGGTTTAGATTTTAGAGGGCCACTCTACGAATACAAACACCACCAGTGGTACCCAATAAAAAACATTTTGACCGAAGTTGGAGCACCTTAACGTATGCACACATCCTGAATATATATTCAATGTTGCTTAGTTAATTTGAGTTGGTACTGCAAGGCATATAATGCAGGCAACATGATGGAGATTTCAAGAGTGCAGTTTCCCCACAAAGTTAGGACGAGAGACAAGCATAGAGTATGTATTCCAAAACACATAGTATATAAACAACACAATTCCTTTCTTCGGTTCATTTTGGTTCGGTCGCACTGATAAAAAAGCAAAAGCATAATATTATGTATATTAGTGTAAAGAGCAAATCGATCTCTTTCTCCTCTTCGTCCCCTTTTCTCATTCCCTCCTTTCTCATTTGTACTTTTACCGTGTACACTTGTATGCATGTAAGTATGTACAATCTTTCGTATATGAGCTGGGTAAAAAAACAAGGACAAGGGCTTTTTTCTCTTTCTCCTAATCTCACTCGAATTTGTACTCTGCTATCACAATATCTCGTCTTCGATAGTTTTTTGTGGGTTGTAATATTATTTGTATTGGGCTAATAGCTAATATCATGTCATCAATTATTATGCATTCTAATTTGACAGGCTCACGGCTCTAAACTCCCGTGACTTTCTTTGTCAAACGAAATTCTCCGGTATTCTATAGTTCAGCAAACTATTTAAACCGTTCTTCTGTGTAAAAAAAGATCTGTATTCTGTATTATATACGTCAAGTAATGTACATGATGCATCACTTGTGCAGTTTTAATGATGGATTTACTGTACTGTGAAATAGAGACGTTTTTACAATAGAAACTATATTTTCTAAAAACTGAAACTAATATAATCAATATGAAAAAACCTATTATCGAGTCAAAAACTTTAGAAGGGAGGTCTGTATTCAATGCGTATGACATAAATACAGAGTAGTAGTTGGCTTACTTACTAACACCCCAAAAAATGAGCTTATTTGTGAAATAATTCAACATGGAATTCCTTATGATACACTGCGGAAAATGACGCAGTGCCGGCAAACTGCTGACTTGCTATTCGTCAAAGTACTTTTACATATTTGATTTCCACGAAAAAACAACAAAATATAACGAATAAATCTGGACTGTAAAGGCTACTTGTTGACGAAAAAAAGGCGAGATTGAATTCATGAAAGCAGAAATAAATTGGTTGGTGCAATGCATAGCAGAAAAATGAAATTATTGCACATTCGAATAACATATAAAGGTTTTAATATAAACTGTTGAATTTTATTTTTATTCTTTTGCAATACAAAAACAAAGATGTAATAATAGTTCTTTTTTTCTTCGTAGTAGGTATAATTATTTATTTACTATCATACTTAAACTTGTTAGCTGTAATACCTAATGAAAGTTTTACATTTGCAACCCTGCATTTCGGCAGACCTCAAGACACATGTACAAACTCTTTGACATCTGCAGAAAAGGATAAAAGTGCAAAAGTTTCATGCATTCACAGATTTTATAGCTAGTTCGATAGTGTAGTTTTTTGTTGAGTACTCTTAATTCTAAATAGACACTCGATAGTATTGTACGAACAGTAATTTCAAATTTCTAAAATAACAAACAAACACATAACTAAAACTTTTTGTATTGCAACCTTTTCTGTCGTGCAGCTTCAATTTATTAATACAACATTAGCAATAGTCACACAAGTACTATAATATTGATGATTCACATTTATTATTAACATGTGATCGAAGAGAAAAAACAAAGGTAATAAATCAGTAGTTTTTTTTCTCTTTTTCAGGACTTAACTACAGGATTTAAGTTCATTAAGGATAAGTATTATTGTTAAACTAATTAAGAGCATAAATTATACCTGTTTGTAACACAAAAAGCGGTTATCATAAGAAATAAAGTTACTGTACTACAGTAAATAATAGTAACAAACAGTACATTACCATTCTATTTTATGTTTTGCGAAAATCTAAATGGCTGAAGAATTATACATTTTAATAATCAAAAACTACTTACTGATACTCACTCTTAAAATACACGACAGCAACAATAATAAAAACTTTTTTTTATCATTGAATAAATATAAGCATAACATTAGTATTGTGTAGAGACTAATAATAATATAATGGAGAGTACAAAGAGTATTTTTTTAGTGAAAAATCTTAAGTGTCGAGTTTGTAATGAATACTTTTGTTTCTCATTATCTCTCCTTTCAGTACTCTGTTTCATTTAAATAATAATAGTACTTTTTTTACACTTTCTTGACATTTTAAATACTGGTACATGACATAAATACTTACCAGTATAAATCGTAAGTAATAAGTAATAACATTATCATTTCATTTATAATATTATTGTATCTAGTGTATTTTTCTTGTAAAAAACGTGTCATCCCAAAAAACAAATCCACTACTTCCTTTTTCTTCCTTTACTCTTTTTGCCAACGTCTGGGTCAGGCTCTGGCGGAGAATACGTTGGTGAACTTGGACTGTAACCCTGGCCCTGACCCGGAGAAGCTGGACTATAAGTTGGAGAACTGGGGGAATGAAGGGATTAAAAATAAACATGTAATTAGTCATTTCTTATTTATTGACAAACATGAAAACAACATGATATAATGTAGGATAGGAATACGACCAAGAAAGCTATAAAAAAATTCCCAGTGCTCCGCCGGTAACTGGAAAAATCTGAAAACCACAAAGAAGTAGTCCTCTGTCGACTTTTCGAGAAAACCGACAGAGAACTACTTTTAAGGCCCAAAACGTCGACCCACGGACTTGCCAATTTTTTGAGGACATCTCAAGGACTCCAGGAGTCGTCTCTGTGGTTTTGAGATTTTTCCGTGGGAATTTTTTATAGTTTTCTCGGTCGTATTGCGAGTTCACCATAACTGAATACATAAAAATGGCATATTATTATTGTTTTGGTCAATGTTTTTACTGTACCTGGGGCTATAGCTGTGTGACGGGGACGTTGGACTGTACGACGGCGATGTAGGTGAATATTTAGGGCTATAAAATCAAAAAAAAAATTTCACAAGTGGTTTTAAAGAGAAGGGCTTTTTGTGGGACAAAGAATTCTTATTTTAGTGATAACTTTTGAAAATAATTCAAGTTCTAGTACCTGGAAGGGCTGTAAGACGGGGAGGTTGGTGAATATGATGGGCTATGGAAGATAAAATGTTTTAGAACGTTAGACAAGAAATATCTACTAACATGTTTTGCTATTGGGAAATGTTGTGCGCCCTGCAACTGAGGCTGACTCAAGCAACTGACAGAAACAATATATAACTCATTCAAAAGCCAGGGATAATTTCCATGGATGGGATTCTTTCAAAATGACCTTTGACCCCATGTAAAACTTGGGTACAAAAAAGTTAAGCCGTATCCTGTCATTCCCAATGGTAGCAATGGACTGATATGTGTATGGCTCTCTCTCTCTCTCGCATTGCACTGCCCCAATGAGTGCACGTACATTAGACTGGCCCACGGATGACATTGATTTTTAGTTTCAACCAGACGCCCCTTCATTTTGTTCCTTTTGGGTCCCTAAAACTACACAA